>JAHWFO010092776.1:5865861-6006207 GCA_023313115.1 Rhysida immarginata | reverse complement strand
AAAAAAAAATAGTCGAGAAAAACGTAACCTCTTAACATCAGTGAATTTATAAGAATATTTCATAAAATTTTGATATCAACAAAGCACCAAACAGTAAACAAAATTAATAATTTAGTAGACAATTAAAATGACATGGTAACTGGAAAATCGGACATGCTTTATACATCAAAGCGAAAATATGCTCGTAAACAATTTCCAAAAGAAGTTTCAATTTGATGGAGCTCTTGATATCGAGATTTTTACCTGGAAAGAATATGGAACGAATACTCGCATATATTCAATATTGTCAGTATTAATAGCTAATGGTATAGTAACTTTTGAATATTCTTTTGCGTAGTTTTATTTGGATGAAATTCTTTGTACGAAATGCTCAATTCATAAGGATTTTTGTAAAATGCATACTTGCAATTTTGCATAAAAGTCCGTAAAAGTAAATCATGGTTATTTTCTTTTCTTTATCTATAACAGAGTTCACGATATCGGGGTTGTAGCAATTCATAAATAATTTCGTACATCATATTTAATTATTTTAATTTATTTTTATCGTTTCAAGAAATTTTTAAAGTATTAATAACAAAAGATATTATATACATGAAAATTGTTTAATTGGATTGACTTGATAATTTATGTGTACAGAATATTTCGTTTGTTGGTTTGCGGTAAATTTTCTATTCGCATCAATTGGTTTTCAATTTTTTTTTTGCTAATTGTTACTAAGCTAAAGCTAGAAAATACGTAAAAAGAGACTAATCAGTGTTAAGGAGTCTTTATATTGCTCCATCACTTGTGTGTTTTTGTTCAGGCTTAAACTTTAAACTTTCGCTGATGTAATAAGTTTCGAAAATGGTGGGTCAGCTAAAAACTTACTTCAGAAAGAAGTACGATCATTGAACTGTTTCTTACTAAATTGAGAATGAAAATCCATCCACAGATATGCGACGTGTACGGTGAAGGTTGCACTTGTAAGACTTAGGTTTACAACAGGTTGAAAAATTCAAGAAAGGCATTGCTAGGGACATCAAGGCTTTTTTTTTTTATTTTTGAGATATTGCCACATCCTCCTTATTCACCAGATTTAGCACCGTGTTATTTCCACATTTCTGGCCCACTAAAAAAAAACGTGCGGTCGTCAATTCAAGATGTGAAGACAGCAGTACATGACTGGTTGAGACGACAGGACAAAAGGAATCGAGATACTTCAGATACATACCACAAACGCATTTGGCAAGTTTGAGACAGTAACAAGAAATGGCATTTTCGGTTTTATTAAGGTTCATTCCATTTTCTTAATTTAGCTGGACTTAAATTTAAAAACTTTATCTATGATCTCCGCACTGCTTCTAATTTGAATTCGATTGGTTTATCAATGTCGTTGAAGAATTCGAATATCGTTGATGAGTTGCTGTCATTCTTATAATATCGGAATGCCATCGACGTAACTCATGGAATTTATAATTAACTCTTCATCAATAAATTTTTAGACATGTGAATCTACGAGACCTTGCAGGAAGCATCGTGGTAGCCAACCATTAATTGGAGAGCCACTACAATTCTGCTTTTCCGTCTACAATTTTCATTTTTGAATATGAAGTAATTCTGCTTCAGGATGGTCTTAATAATCTAATCATTGTGTTAATTTATGTTAATTTTTCAACTAATTTCATTAATCTTGAAGATGGTTGGTCTTTGTACTGTCAATTGGTATGAATACATAAGAGATGATGGTTGAAAGCGGAAATAAATGCCGAAACTGGTCGATCATCATCATAACCAAGATGCAGTGCTGTAAGGCCTCTATCTTATACAAAATTTCATTAAATTTAATCTCTTTTCTATAATGGTTATTTAATCTCTTTTCTATGGTTTAATCTCTTAATATTGCTGTTTTTAAGGAAGCAGTATTAAAAATAAACTGAAAATAACATGTTATTTAACAAACCACTTTAAATTTTGTATACTGTGCTCATATATGCCAAATCAAAAAATTTCAAACGATGCCTTGATCTTGACGATTATGTCGAAATATGCTGATTTGTGATAAATTTATTCAACCATGTTTTCGAGTTTTTTTAAACAACGATCAAGGCACAATATTTTAGATCATTGTATTAATAGTTTGTTTTTTTTAATTAAGATAAAAATTCAAGTTTAACCTCGTTAATCGTAAAATGGAAACAATAAAATGACATTAGAGAGTTCTTGTCATTTGATTACGTATAAAATCCATTAAAAATAAGACTGGATTTTTTTTAATAAGGAGGAAGCAAGACATAGATAATTCCAAATAATATCACTTTTCAATAACAATGAGGAAATTGTTATCTTACAATTTTTTTTAAATTTATCTGTAGTACTATTAATTAGATATGATCAAATACTTCCCCCCCGCATGCTGATAGCTGTAAATTTTTTCTTTTTTTTTATTTTTTATTTTTATTTTCATATAAACCAAATTCTAATCTTAATGAGTTTGGGTTCATTTTCATTCAGTTATGAAATTTAATACTACAATTTTTTTAGTTGCAGTTATGCATATTTTTATTATCGCTCATGTTCCTAATCTGTAATTAGCTGTACAAGGTTTGCATTCCAAGTTAATTTAGAAAATGCCTAAAAATGAACTGTCATCACTAAGTTAAATGAACTTTGTAACATCTTCGAAATGGAAACGAAGTATAAAATATTACGAATATTCATTATCAGTTGGTTTATGATAAGCTATGAATGTAAAACATGAGTCGAATGAAACACGAGATGAGGGATTTTTCCTTTGTCGTCTCGGTTTAGAAATCATTCGCGTTTGCAGGCAGACATATTTTTTTTTCCTTTTAAATTAAAAAAACATTGATCGAAGTTTGGAAGTTAAATATAGTTTAAGCCATGGCTGCTTGCCTCTTTTGTTGTTGCAACTTTAAAGCGAACGGCGAACACGGGATCCGTTATCGGACCGTTGCGAATTACCTGTATGAAAATGGCAAACACTCGGAGAACGACAACGAATGTCACCGGCGACGACTGTCCGAGGCGGCCGAACAGAATTCCCGTCGAACGGAGGAATGACAACGTGAAGAGCGTGTTATCGGCCGATTATGCGCCTGTCAAGGGAACGCCTTTCAAAACCCATCGTCCCATCTGAAGACAGCGTTGACGGAGCAAATTAAAAAGAAGAAGAAAAGAGGAGATAGGAAAGGGAAAAAAATCCCATCTCCTCCTTTGCCTTTAAGCCCCTTCCTCCATCTTTTTTTAAATTTAATTTAAAAACAAAAAAAAAATGTTCTGTGTAATTACGGACAGCCCATCAGAAATAACTTGACTAAATTATCCCCCATAGTACAGCTTTTACATGTAATACTTTTTATGGGCTCAACGTTCCGTTATTCTTCTTGCACAGAGAAAAGAATAACTCTCATTCCATAATACTTAGTTGTAAGCCGCATTGTGATTGATCACATGTGTCATTGCCAATTTTTTTTCCTCTCCATGTGGCCCATCCTCCTTTTCCTTTTGCTTAAGAAGCTAATGATTGCTATTTATTAATTATTTACTTATTTTGATCGTTACAAGATTCCTTTACCCTCCGGGCGGCCAGTGACCTGGCTTTTCTCGTAGCTCCTTTCTCCTCCGCCCACTCCCACTCCATTCACTTGCTCTTGGCCTCATTTTCACTAATGTCAGGGGAGACTTTGGAACGACTCTCCTGCGATACTTCTCAATACTTGTTTAGTAAACGACATTCTTCTCTTACGTTTTTGAGAAGGATTTCCCAGTTAACTCTTCTGTATAAGTTTTCTTATTCAATTCTTTTGAAATAAAAAAAATTAATCTTTGGAATTCTTTTCCTTTTATCTAGTAAAATAATACGGTGTGCTTTTATGGTCTCCTAAAGATCGCCTTGGAAGCAGTGGACTTTTTAAGTGTATTCCTTTCCGTATTGATAAATTTTTTTTGTTTTTTTGCTTACATTATTCATTCTTCTACAGCGAAACCAATTTTTGTAAGCCAATTTTCTGAAATATGTATTTTTCTAAATTGGTTACTCTTCTTATATTATATTGATTTTCTCAGTTCATTAGATCTCCTTCAAATTTCTCTTGCCTAATTTCTTCAATCGATTCATTTGCTGCTACTGAATAACTTAATTCTTAATGTTTACTGACCTTCCCTTATATATTTATGTTGGTTGCACCTATATTATCTAATTCACTGCACTGATGTAAACTTTAAGAGAATATTATAACTGGCATATTACAACCCTCATTATGCGGCCTGAAATGTTCAATTTCTACAGCAGCCATTGCTTTCTCTGATTATTCAACACACACATTTCGTTCCTTTCTCTATTTTAATAGCCAGAGATCTCAAGGAGTGGTTCGATCCCCGACGTTGCACTTTACACCATTAAAGACTTCTGTTAAACACAAAAGTGAGCGAATCGTTCTCATTGGTCGGGTCAACGGTTGGTGAGAAGCCCTTCGCCCCCATCCCGAAAAGGCCAACAACATAATCATTAAAATTAAAGCCTGGAATTTCCTGAGTATGGCTCTTGGGCTTTCCGAGCGACTCAATTCAGTGTTTCTAAATACGTATGTTCATAAAATATGAATAAACACACGCAACGGTTTTATATGGAGTATATTTATATTTTTTATATCGTTATCACAGTGTGTTTTAATATATACATTTTAGCGAGTATAAATTTCCTCCATTAATTTTTTATAAATATCGGAATTTCTTATTGTGGAACGTTACAAACATGAATATCTTTGAAAATAATTATACAGTAACTATAATTAATCTTTTCATATCCATTTTTCAATGATCAGTCACAATAAAATCATTTTTTTATCTTCGCTCTTACCCTAAAATTATTTTGTTTTCATATTATATATTATACGCTTATAAGCCTACGATTATAGAATTCAATGCTTTCATTTAAGATCAAATAAATAAGATAATCCTATTAGATTAATTGTTTCTCGACTGTACTTTTTTGTGATAAAACACGTGATCTGAATACGGCATAAAAAATTTCATGTATATGAATACGAATTAAAAATTTTAAATAAATAAAAAATTTATTTTATTTTATTAATTTTAAAATATGTTATATTGTGCGATTTTTTTCTTAGTGTTGTAATACATTTTAGTTCTGATTGGGAAATTACAATGTGTTTACAAAATTTTTAAAGGAAAAAAGGAAAATGAAAATTATTTATTGAACAATCAAACTACATCTGAAGCCAGCTTATTATTCCAACACCATATGTTATATTATTATTATTATTATTGTTGTTGTAAAATTACTCAATTGTTGTAAACTTTTTATTGCATCATTGTTAACTTGTATTGTTGAATTTCAAATATTTGTAATCTCTTGACTTTGAAAATGGCAAAATAGCCGAAGCGATCGTCAGTCGTTGAAGTTTATTATTTATTTATTTATTTATTGATTGATTCGTTTTCATTTACCGAATTTAATCTGTAGATACATGTTAATTTAATATATTGATCTACGCCTGCAAAACGATAGTATGCATGTTATTTGTAGAAAAAAATAAAACACCAACAAGGTCAGATTCTTTTCGAATTTTTCTTGCCGGTTACTGAGAGAAGCCAAATTTTCAAAATGTCGCAGGTTACTGAAACAAGCCAATTACTACGAAGTCTTAATTTTTCGCAGCAGGATGTTTACCATACAAAAACGTGTCTTCCTTGTTGAAGGTTAACAATTTTGCTTCTAGCGATTTTAAGACCACACAATGTGTAGAGCAGCAATTTCAACATCACACAAAGCAGAAAAAGAGGATGGGAATTCTTAGTTTTTAATAACTTACTCTTTAAAAGAAATTATCCCTTTCCTGCTTATAAATATGCTAGCAAAGTTCTAAAAAACCGATAACAAATGTTCAATATTTCCAAGTGCTACGATTTATAGCCTAAAAAATATAATTAGATTAAGACAGTTTTACAATATTCCACGGTAGAAATGCGACACGATTATAGATCAAACGCCATGTTCAATCTCCTTCGCACCAGACTTTTTATTTATGCCGACACCGATAACATAGTAACGTGAAATATCGACATCGTAACTTTCACCGATTCGAATGAGGTCAACACTTTTATCTAAAGCTTCATTGACGGACTGGATATAAGTTGAAGATAAAAGGAAGGAAAAGGCTTACGGTTTATGACGAAACCATGGCGAAGGGGTTTCTCGGCACCTTATTTCACCGAAATAACGTTAACATTTTACAACGGTCTTGAATTGGAGATTACCTTTTATATACGCATTGCGCATTTAAAAATAAAACTGTAAAAGAAAAAAAAAATTCTCTACATTAGAATTTATGAGAACGGCCTCTTCATAGTAAGCTAGACAGTCTATTATGCAACATCGTTGAATTTAAAGTGGGACATTTATAAATTATTGCAAAAATGAAATCCTGTTTTACTAGGTCAAGGGCTTCCTTTTCTATTAGTTCAACAAGCCTTAAACGCGACGTGTTAAGGGACAATGGGAGTTCGTGTTGAACTTGTTAACATGAGGTGCAAAATGAGACCACGCTATTTTCAGACCACCACAAAAGAAAATGGGAACTATTTATAGACACGCCGAGATTTATTCTTAGTACGTTTGGCTTTTTTTACTATCACGAACAAGAGGTAAACCAGTGGAAAGTATTTAAATAAACTGAATGCAAAACAAGGATAAAATGTAGTGTTTGTTTTGACTAGCATTCAGAATTTATTAAGTGCTTGGCTCATTTGAGTCTAAACATTTTCTCAAGTAAATATTTAAAGTAATTAGCTTAATTAAAGGCAATTAAATATTTTATTTACTCAGGTAATCTTGTACAAGCTTTAAATTATGGAGTACAGCTCTTAGAGTGCCTTTAGCTCGAAGATGTTTATTTTGAAATACAGTATATGATTAAAATTTTCAAAGCACTCACTGAACTTTGATTTTTTTCTACTTTGGAATGATAACTTTAGAAAAATTATATGCTTGTTCATTATAATTTACGAGCTTTTACGAAAACATAATAAACCGATACATTCGGATTTAACGGAAATTCCTTTCTCTATCCCTTTCTCGATTACAATGGTGCTTCTTTAATTACATAGCTTTAGCCTGACTAAGGAAGGTGTAAGATATGGTAATAAATAGTGTGAAATTGAAATCAGGCGTATTTTGCATGAAAACTTAATTTAAAATGCTCCACTAAACAAATTACGTATACAAAAATTTTATAAAGTTTAAACTTTTTATTTAAATTTGACATTTTTTTCTGGAAATCAAAATTGTGTAATAAATTCTGCAGTCCAATATTATTTCAATATCTCGCTAAATTTTAACATACCAATCGTAACCCTGAATTGTCAACAAAATAATCAACGGGCAACATGCTTTCAATGAGCCTAACTTTCTATCCTCGATTTTAAATAGGTATGTATTGCTTTACGCTCCAGTTGCGTTACAGCGAAAACCAATTTGGATCAATGAAAGAATTATTTAGGATTACAAAAGGCTTTTCGGCAGAGAAAAAAAACGAACATCCGTGCACTTAAACAGGTAAAAATGAGCTCAAACATTTCGAAAAATAGTTTCATATTACTGCATAATTCGTAATTAAAAATTTAAGCTTTCGTGGAATTTACAGGGCGAGACTGGTCGATTGGTTGGTTTGGTTTGGTTTGTTTAGTATTAACGTCCTTTTCAACTATTATGGTCATTTCAGGACGGCGTTATAGGGGCCGCAAATTTTGCCTCGCAAGGGTTCTTTAACGTGCAGCCAGCAAACGACTACACGGGACCAACGGCTTTATTTCCCTTCTGAAGGAAGTGCGTGATCTCAGGATTTCCCCCTGAAAAATCCTCGTCGTCCTCGGCCGGGATCGAACCCGCGTACTCGGGCATCAGAGAGACTGGTCGAATAAGAATTTTATTATAAAAAACCACATAGCAAAACATAGTCCATCTCTGTGGTCTCAATTCTTCTTCCAATAAATGAATTCGATCTGCTAAATGTTTTTCCAAATCTCCCAACTTGACCCCTTTATAGTTTTATATTTTTTGGGGATCCACCTTAAATCAATAGGTCAGCAAACAGAACAATACAACCACTAGGACATCTCAACAAGAATTAAAACCAAAAAAATAAATTTCACAAAGTTTACATACAGAATTGTTCCATTAGAAATGTCCAAAAGTAAAAGGTCATAACTTTCGAACTATTCACCCGAACTATTAATAAAAAAAAACCTGAAATATGCAGAAATCATGGAAGTTTTACCCTCGTAATTCGTTACACGTCTTCATGAATATCGCCGTAATACCAGCGTGAAGCACTGGTTCGCACCGAAAGGACAGTTCATGCCAACTGTCGGCCAGCATCAGTGCTGTGATGCGTTGAAATGCTGCCCTGATCTTCCGCTTCTCACGAGTTGGAAACACTTGAGTCCATGTGTCAACTTTTGGTGCAGCGTTATGCATAACAAAGTGTGCGGACCGTTCTTCTTCGTGGAGCGACCATCCACTGGAACAATTACCTTGACATGCTTCAGAACTTTCTTATCCCGCAACTGAAAGATGGTGGCATCGATAGGATCATTTTCCAACAGACGGAGCCTCGCCGCATTACGTTCTTGAGGTACGTGACTTCCTGAATGCTGCCTTCAATGACAACTTAAGTGGCCGAAGTGGTCACCAAATTTTGCGATCTCCCCCTCTGGAATTTTTTCTGTGGGGGCTTCGGTGTGGGGGGGGGGGGATCAATACTACGGTGTATGCTCAACTCCGAAATATAAAACTTGAACTTGGCTTGAACAATTATTTCGCTGTTAGAAGCAATGGTCGTTGTAACGAATTATGGAGGCTAAATTCCCATGTTTGGTGCATTTTTAACATTTCTTACCATTAAACTCGTCTGCGTAATACGAAAGTTATAGCCTGTTACTTTTGAGCATTTTCTAATGGAACACATATTTACTGCATGCTATGGAGCCACACTTTTGCCCAATCTTGAATATCATACAACTTAATTTGCAATCAGAGTTAGGTTAGTGGTTCTTTTAATTACAGTGCGATTAAAGTGTAAAACAGATGTTTTCCTGCTGAAGCTTCTGGTTTCATCGAGAAAATTAAAGTAATTCGAAATATTTAAAACGCCCATTAAAAGGACCTAGTAAAAGTCCTTTTACTAGTTTTTATTTATACTTCCGCAATCCTGAAGATTTCATATTAACAATATCGCTATGTTTATTCAAATTATCACTGTGAAAGTAATAAAATAGACAAATAATTTTTCCTGTCTGAATGTTGCATTCATCGCAATTCCATTGTAATAGGACTTCAATTGCAGGATTTCAAGATATTTTAACTTTCCATTAAAAAATAGAAATTTAAATGGAGTATAAAAAAACCTTGCTCATGTTTAATCAGTGAAAAATCACTTTAAGATTATTTTTATCGTTGAAATATTACTTGTCGTCGATCGATAATGTAGATTTAAAATTCCCCAATGCTCATCTTTGATTCCCGCCATCATCACTCCGGCGAAAAGAGGATTGGCTTCGGTGGTGGCGGTGGCACTTTCCTCCATAAGCCTTATGGGGGAATGAAGAGGAAATGGGGAGAAAACCTTTTCCTCCACCACAAGTGGACAACACAAATCAAATCCTTCCCACCCCCAACAATGTTGATTCAAGAGACCCGTCTACTGCCACTATAACTTACAACATAATTAGCTTTGACAAGTCAGCCTTCGCTGTTTCTCTTCCATTCCGAAAAATGCTTTCTTTTGGCTCGTCCGCATTCTACATCTTTAACGTTATCGATTTGCAATTTGCAATATTTTATGAATTGGCTTCGCAGTTTGGCAATTACATAACATCAAATAAAACGCTGCACAGATTCCGGAGAGGATTCAATAAAGATACTTTACTAGGTTAACATTCGATCGGGTACAAGCATTGATAATTTTCAACGCTGTGTGAAATTCTATGGAGATATTAGAGAAGATTCTGATAAACCCATTTTATTAAAATTTCACGAAGAAGCTGGTAAAGTTGTTGTAGATTTGTTGTCATTTAAAGTGAATAAAAGGAATGCTCTATAATGAATTATCAAAAGTTGGCCACGCTTTTAATATAATTTAGGTTAGTGGATATTTATTGAAAAGGAGGATCAATATAAATCCCTATCCCTTTAATATTACGGATTTGTATTGATTACACTTCCCATATTAGCTGTCAGTCCACATACAGCGCAGGTAATAAATTTAGACGGACGTAATTTAAATGAAACTTCAATGCTATTTCGAAATAGGCGTTTGTGTTATTTAAACATAACTGGCTCCCGTTTTCGATATGGTCGCTATTCAGCAACTTTTTGGATATTTTAACAAGTAATTGTAGTATAGCACAAGGACAATAATAAACATTTGCCGATTTACAATATCAGAAAGGATAAATCAAGGAGGGAATATTTTTGGTTCAATTATCTAAAAGGGAAAGAACCGTTTAGGTATCAAAAACATTAATTCTAAATTTGTGACACTTTAGGACAGTGGTTCCCAAACTATTTTGGGCCAGAGACCCCTTTTCCAAAATGAGCTCATACCACCGACCCCCATTTCTTTCTTTCATAGAAACAGTGTCGATTTTTCTAACAAACTCTTTTAAAAACGAAAAATATCGCTATGTTCAGCAGAATGACCAGGATAATTGCTGGCTTTCGCGTGAACCGTTCGTTTTGGTACACACTGTTTACAATTTTTTTGTACGTGTAATTTTGATATATTTTTAAATCAATGTATAACAAAATAAAGACACACAAAATTCAGTAATCAAGTTTATTGAATGCCACTAAGCTCACGACGATAAAAGTCACTGAACACTGTGCCTATCTCATGATAGCCACAACTCACTAACGTAAAAGTACTCACAAATATCGTAGGCGAAATCTTTAACGCTTTCGGTTTAGGATGTGGAATTATAAGCAGCACAAAAAAAAAAGAAATTAGGGGAAGGTTAAGACCAATGGGTGATTGTGGAAGGCCAGAATTTTTGATGCACACGAGGTTTAAAAAAAATTCTGAATTATATCCATGATATACAAAATATGAACTATAGCACGAAGTGCCCAAGTTCCACAAGTAAGACACAATAATGAGATTATGAATGAAAGAACACGAACAATTTCATTAAGAACTTATTTAATACTTTCCGCATCCAAAGGTATGAAAACAGGAGAAACGGTTAAATGTTATAAGACTACAGCAACTTAAAAGAATAATAATACACACATGTCATTATAACAATGTAATAGATATTCCAAACTGCATTCCATACATAGACATTATACTGGCAGATGCACATTTCGACTGCGTGAAATTCTGAAATAAGGCTAGAGGGAACACTTCACGCTGAAAGAAGGCTGGATGATATTCGAAATGCGCATCCGTACTAATAAAAATATCTATGTGGAAGTGGTGTCTAGTTTGTCAACGTCAAGCTTTCCTTGTCTTACACTACTCCACAGAAAAAAATGCAACACCATGAAAATTCTGTCGCAGCAATACGTATATTTCAGAGTTTGTTTACAGAAATAAAATGAAGAAAATTTTTACAGATTCCATAGATACGTCATTGAATAATTAGTCTTTTAATCTAACTTTTGAGGCGAAACGAAAAGTGAGTGTTTGAACTAACAAGGGAATCCCTCGAACATGTATGTCACAGATTTCCACAATTTGAAATATGTTACTCAACTGAAGCTACTATAGATGCTTGCAAAATAAGAGAATGCGAAATTGTGTTTCTTTCAAAATAAACCGCGAAAACGAAAAAATTTCAGCATACATAGCCATACAAGGACTCCATTGTTAAAGCGGTTAGGCTATGTGGGGTTCCCTTGTAAGAGTAAATTGAAGAAGAGAAAATAATGCAAGACATAGTCGACGACAGTTTCTTCAAAGAGATGATTTTACTCGAGGTTTAATCATAAGGCTTTGTATAGCCAGTTGGTCTTAGCGTCGTATTTCGGAAGAAACTGGGTGGCATGTTATAACCATTAAGTAGAATTTGGATACGCTAGTCTGAATAACGAGATGTGGATCGTGTAGGAGGGGAGGGGGGAACTGGATTCAAGCCGTGGGATTCCCACAAGCTAAGCGGGTACATTTTACAGTGTTGAGGGAGAATAAAATGCTCCAATATCGAGGGAAACAATTCATTATATATTCGCTGAGACAGGCTTGCGGGCAAGGGCGACCTTTGCTCCAAATATTTCCCTCTCGTATACGTTTGCAATGATGCCATAATACCAACATCTGCCTGGCTTCCAATGTCAGACTGTGGTGTTTTCAGCACCAAAACTCGTTTGTATCAGCAATAATGATTATTGAGTGCGAATTTGGAAGCACTTGGCAATCAGATGGATCCTTTTACCATTTATTAAGTACCAATGGTTTGAAGTGCTATCAGTCATAATGGCCGTTATCTCTATTTGCATAATGGGCACTTCGGCAGAATAGCGATATTTTGGCATATCAAATAACCATTTTTCAGAATAACGAACATCAGCAGGCATGCCCTGCAAGATGTCCTAATGATTCCTTGGTCCGAACAATCGTCAGACTTCTCATCCAAATAAGAATCTGTGGGACATACTGAACCTTCGAATTTAAGCTCTCCAACGACCTCGAAATGTAGATGAACTCTAGATTTTAGTGAATACTACATGGGCCATACAACTCATTGATTCAATTGTAGATCGCGTAAATGAATGTAACCCTCAACATATCGATCCAAATACTTACTAACCCCCTGTATTTTCAGTCATTGGGCATGTGTAAAATCATTTATTCAGAATTAATTCTTTAGCATCGTGCCAAGTTTGTCTCGTTCAGGGCACTTTTTCATGCTGTTGTATTTTCTCTGTGGAGCAGTGTATATTATTAAATTAAAATGACGGCAAATGCTTTGAAAGATGCACACACCTGCGTTTTAACAGAACCTCTCAAATCTTTAGGTAGGTCAGACATTTCCAAAAATTAAATCTATCGAACCAGTTTTTGGATATTTTTGTGATCAAAAGAATGGTAGGCGATTAATTCCAGCATGAGGTACGATTCCAATTAGATCCACGTGAACAAGGCGTGTGTATCAAAGAGTTTCGGTAGAAGCTATCAAAAAATATTTCCATAGTTCAGCTCATATTTTTGGGGTTAGAGCGGAGATTATGCAGCAAAAGACTTGCACACGCTCCGACAATTAAAATTACGTATTACTAAACCGAGGTTGATTGTGGAATAATGAAAACTCGCTCTCGATACATCAACGTGCACGTTATTAGAGAAGCTGTTTCCGCTGCCTATGGCAAAATGTTGATCTCCGCTGTCTGTTAAGCGAGTCTCTTCAATGGTCACCTTGATTCATCAGGCCGTGCAACCCTTGGGGCGAACCTACGAGGAATAAAAGTGGGAGTGATCATGTATCCCGCGTGGTTTTAATTACACATCAAGTTTCAGTAATATTGCAAATTTGATAAGGACTATTACTCGGACATTTTTGTCTCTTAATATAAATAGGGTAAAATTAAAGCAACGCAAGATCTGTTGAACTTTGATGAACACGTATAATCGATTTTAAGCTCCTAATACGAGGGGACATTCAAATATAAAAGGAATTTATTAGCTAAACTTTATTTACAGAATATAATGAAACGATGTATACACATTTTTTACTGTGTAGTTCCCCACCATTGAAACAAGCGCTCAGCGAGTTTTTTAATTCCAGATGAATGAATGTCGGGTTACATAGATCGCTCGTAAGCTTTGTCGGCTTAAGAAATTCCTGGCCACTGAAACAAGTGTAGCTGATAAATTCCTGTTTATGTTTGAACGTCCCTATTAATCAAAAGACCTGTATTCAAAAAAATTCCTAAATAATTTACTGGGTTAAATAACCAAGCCAGGATAGCGTTCGAACTGGATTTAAATCGGAATCGTTGTTTTCTTTTTTAAGATCTATGCGGTTCTTTGGATCCGACTGCTCTCGAGTGGGCACTAAATAGAAGCATCTGCTCACTTTCAATGTACTTATTCAAAACAACTTATTGGATCTCGAGATATTGAATACTCTTAAACTGAATATATTTTTCTGCTTCCAGTAACTCTTTGAAGATGGAGAAAAGTTTCGATTCCTAAGCAACATTAAACAAAGAAGGGGAAATGGAATGGCTTCTTCTCTGGGAGAACTATTCACTGGAATCTTTTTCCTTCCAAAGACGGAAAGGATTCCATCGATGAATGGAAAAACGAGTTCGCTTCCCATTTCAATACGTGTAATTACGTAGGATTAAGAGAGAGAGAGAGAGAGAGAGAGAGAGAGAGAGAGAGAGAGAGAGAGCCAACGGGGGGAAAGAAGGCAAGAGGAATTTCTCGGCGGAAAAAAAACTAAGAGAAGAAAGAGAGAAATGGGAAGAATTAAACAGAAGAAATTAAGAAGATGGAGGAAATAAGAACGATAGTGAAAACGCAGAAAGGGGGAAAAAAGAGAAACGAAATAGACGAAAAGAGTGTAGGAGTGATGGGGCGGAGATTGGAGACTCAGAACGAAAGAAAGAAAGAAAGCAAGACGAATGTGCAAAGAAGTAAAATAAAATACTCGTGGCAAGACGGAGGAAGGGAGGTAAAGGAAAGAAATACTTTAAAAAGCATCAAGCTGGAAGAGAGTGAGGAAAAAATGGGAGACGAAAGGTTGACGGTCCTCCATCTACCTTCCCTTACTGTCTCTTTCACTCTACTGGGACGAATTACTCGTTGTTTCAAGAACAGGAGAAGGTATTAAGGGGTGGGGTAGAGGTGAGGAATGAGGGAGAAGTAGAAGGAGACAACGTTCTATGATAATGACAGTGATTGTGCTTTCGCGTTCTATTAGAATGAAAAGTTGTCGTCTCCGGGGTTTCATCACTTAGGCAAATGGAAACAATGAATTTGAAACAGACCCCTCCCCACGAAACCTCTTCTCGAGACACCTCTCCTCTCGCTTGATTTCATTTAAACCTTTTTTTAAGGTATCAGTGCAAAAATTAAAGCTGACTTTGGGTGGGGGAGGAGAGAAAAAGGTAAATCATCTCTCTATTCAACAGTTTAACTAGGTATTTGAGGGAGGGCTGGGAGAGGGAGACTAAAAATTAATTTGAAATGTGTCATACAGGCAAAATTATGAAAAGCCATTCTGAGTAAGGAGGATCCAGTTTTTCTTAAACTTTTTCAGTAAAAAATAAGAAACCTGTATTTGTCAATCAAAATTGAGTAAAAGGCTAGTGAAGAATTGGAATAAATTTTAATAATTAATAATTTAGGCTTCAATTGAAAGGATCTAACAAATACATTAAGAAACATGCGATTGCAAAGATCTTCGAAGAATGGGATAAATTTGTTGAATATATCCATATCAGCGCAATTTGAAAGGGATACTCTATGATTATATTGTCCATTAAAGAAATAAAAAATCAATTATCGGATCACTACAATACCGCAATAGAACGCGTCTTCCTAAGCATTATGTAAACAACAATACCGGATACATAATTTTGGTTTCCGTAGATATAGCATTTTATGAACTAAGCCGTTAAGTCTAAATCCGGTAATGGTAACTAATGCTCAATGATTAACTCAAAAGCTTAGTAAAGGGAATAATTTTTCCAAAACAAAACAAAAAAAAACAAACAAACAAACCTTGGCCATGTATATAATTGAGTCTTAATAAATCCAAGATAAAAGTTCATTTAAAATTACATAATTAAACAGAGTGAAATAAATAAAACAAGGAGCGATCTTTTGATGATTGCAAAACCATATTTCAAAGAAATAATTCATCGAGGTTTTTCCCTCTCTTGTCGGCACTCATTAAGAGTTCCTTTATTAATACTCGAAAATCAATGGATTGATTTATTGAACGGATGGAGGGGACAAGGAGGTGGGGGTGTAGAAACGAGCGATTCAAAACAGCTGTTGCCTCATCTATTGATGAATTCACCCAATTACATCATATCGGACCAACTTCGTAACGACAAATACATCAATTAAATTTTCAGTATTTTGAAATCATTTTTATTTCACAGGACTACTCTTCGACGCCTACATTCAAAACGTGAAAGTCCTTCCTCCAGGAAATCTAAAACTAACCTGTTGTTGTTGTTCCTAAATAGAAGGATTATATACTAGCTGGAGCTAGTATCCTTTAAGGAGAATTTATTTAAAGCTTAAAAGACGATTAGCATCAGGAACTAAAGGAATATTTCAAGCAGTAAAATGCTCTTCGAGAGTTGGGAAATACGTTATTTACCGACATGACCGCTTGCTGAAACATGAAGACAGAAGACCGACGGTAAATAAGTCAACCGATAGCCATCAGTGTAAACACCGTAAATTGCAACAAAATGATTAATGAGCGCCCCATCATCCTCCAATTTATATTTAGTTCGTAGCAATTTAAACGATTAAACTTTAGTAACGGGAGAGAGAGAGAGAGAAAGGAAGAAAAAACCCAACAAACGCCGATGCCATTTGCCACAATATCGCCTCTTTAAACGATTATCGTGCGAAGGAATCATTATTAAAGAACTGCTTTATTAATTGTTCTGCCATTAAACGTTGAATGGAAGGGACAAATGCGAAAACTCCATTGTTAAGGAATACTGCCATCCATCTTCTTCAGCAGTAGCAGCAGAGCGAAAGTTTCTTGCAAATAGTCCTCTTGCCATTCGTTCCTTCGATTAATGCAAACACTGAATTAGCCAAGAGGGGGGGAAAACGAAACGTCTCTTTGTTCTGAAAACAAGACTTGGAACAGGAGCGTTTATTTAAAGTATGTTTCTTCTCATTGGCTTCCATCGATTCGGAAAGGAGGATCTTGGTCAATGGGAAAGAAGAAGAAACAGAGCCGTGGGGGCCGAGGACGAGACATGTCGCTTTTGTAGTTCGAGTGGCTCCTTCTGTATCGAGGATTCTCGTCTGAAAATTTTTTGCAAATAAAAGTGCAGCGAACAGCGATGTGGAGAAACTTCTTTACAAAATGGCAGGCAAGTAACTCAACAGGGAGACAAAAAGAAGAGAAAGATTCGCTCCACAAAAGATAAATGGAAGAAGAGTGGGGTGTGGGTATTATATCGAGAAAAACGCAGCAATGGAAAATTTTGGACAAAACTGCAAAGAAACGAAATTAAGCGCTTTTACGTGCAATAAAATACTTCAAACCAAGTCTTGAGGTATTGATTTTCTTCGTTCTCGCTCTCCTTTTAAATAGCCTTCCTTGGAGGTTTTTGATATAAGTGAATGCATAGTTTGTGAAAAGCTGACGTTGTGTGGTCGCTTACGGGCCCAACATTTTTAAGGACCCATGATCCACTTGGCAGCACTTGAAGGTTAAACCAACCACTTTCGACCTCAGCTGTACTGTCATAACCCGAGAACACTTTAAATATAAGTACTATGAAGCATGAAGCGCCCTGACATGCAGCCAGAATCATCTCCCAGTAGGTTTCAGTACTATCCTACTGCGAATAAGGAAGAAAGCTAGAGGGCTCGTGAAACCCCTGTAAAAAGCAACGCATCCCTAGCCAAGCACTTTGTAGATTTAGATGGAAAAACACTTACAGGTATTTTCGCCTTACAGCCTTGAGAACTTTCAAATGATTACATTAACATTTCTCTTTTAAATATGTTTTTCAGGTGGTAATGCTGAATAATTAAATTTAATAGTTCAGAGGGTCATATTTACTTACAGGTAAAAAAAATAATGTTCTATTTACTCGATTAAGGTTATATTAAAAAGGTACTGTAATAATAAGCTCGTCAAAGATAGCATCATGAATTTAAATGCATTTTTGGTGGACCAGAGTTAAAATTCGTGCAATGAAACTTTCGCTTGAATTTTACTTAAACTTGAAGTTCGGGCATATTTGAGGACTACTTATTGAGCGGAATAAAATTAAAAAATTGGAACAAAGCGCTTTAGAAGTTTCCAATAACAATTCCAAGAATGAAGAGCCAAAAAAGGAGATATATCCATCGATAGGGTAGCGCGCCTCTTTTTCTCCATTATTAACTATCAGATTCTTCGCAACGTTCAACACTGCAATATATCAATTTTTTTCTCCTCTTTTTCCCTTCTTCTTCTAGGGGTGTTCGACTTGGAGCCATGGTTCGATTGATAGTGACTGTCGTGGGCAGGAGGCGAACGACCAACGACATCATTGACGAGTCAGGGAGAAGGAGAAAAGGAAAAAGGAGAAGGTGGGGAGTGAGAAGGAAGAAGAAGAGGAGGAGAAGGAGGAGGGGGTTTCAAGAGGAGGATGAAGAGGAGGACTAGGAGAAGAGAGAGAGAGAAAGGCTGGGATTCTAGTGGCGATGAAGAAATCAATATTCAGAACACAAAACGAAGGGGTTGGTGACGTCCCAAGCCCAGTGCACTCTGACGATAGTTGCTATTGCGAGTAAACTGGTTCTTTCGACGAAATTTTTCTCCTTCTTCCTCCCACGCCCCCCTTTCGAAACGGTGAGCAAAAAAAGGGAGGAGAAAAAAGTAATTTCCTTTTAAAAGTTTCCTCCTCAAAAAAATATTAAATTCAATAGAACTTTATTTTTGAAAGTTGATTGTTTTTAAAAATAGATTATCTTTTAGAAACTGAATGTTCTCATTAAAGAATAAGTTTTAGTGGGTTTTTTTTTTCTTTTTTAACGCTAACTTTTAAATTAGTTTTTTCAACGAAAGAATGAAAGTGAAGGGAGACAGTTGAAGTTATACCCAATTTCCATAAATCTCATGTCGCCCGAGACCCTTCGCCAGATAACCTTCATTTTTTTTTTGGCAAAATACGCCTCTTTTTTACCCCTCTCCTAAGTTATTCCATTTTCGACTCCCCCACTTAGTCTGAACTTTTATTTTATTTCCCTTACATGTTTTTAAATTTCCGAATCACTTTTAAAATCGCTCAAAAATTTATTGAACGTATTCATTTTCTTCAGAAACGTTTGACTTACTTCTCCACGAATACAATTTAAAGGGGGTTTTGATTTCAAAATTGATAAAACTTAAAATAACTCCAAGTAAGATAATAGTATTTGTAATAATTTCACCTTTAAAGGTAGATTCTTTAGATAATAATAATAAGTGACAATATAACGTTTAGTAGATTACGTTTTCTCACACTATCCATCTGTAATTTTACAAATTTTTCAAATGCAACGCAGCGAGATTGTTGGAATTTTTTTTATTAAATCGAACAATGTTGAATATAATTTTTCAAAAGGAATTTTGTTCGGCAATGACATTACAAACCTTACACAGAAAGAACCCTTGTTTAGCAGTCTGTCAAAAAATTTAAAGAACAGACGTGTGCAAATTTTAGACTCAAATATGTTGGGGATTTTTTTTGTTTGTTTTTTCGTTTGTTTGTTTCTTTCTTTTTTTTTAAATACAGTACTTGCGTAGCCTTCATACCTTACTGGCCACAAATCAAAAGCGTAATACAATTTACAGTAACGTTTTATTATGTTCCATCCAAAGTTACAGGTTGTCTTTAAAAAATTGGTGAGGAAATTTTGTTTTATAAAATTTCCCTGAATCCTAGCTCCTTAAAACTCTCATATTAGATTTTGCTTTGCCTGTTAATGCCTAACGCTTTGCTTCATTTATGTGTTTTCGGTGAAATGTGAAATTCTAGCCTATTTAATGATCTTAATCTTGTTTTAGTCTGTAATGAATACTTTGTTTTATTTAGACAGTTTATTCTATCGCTCGCTGTTCAGATTCTTGAAAAAGTGAGACTATGGGAAAATCAGCACATCTATCACCTAGGAAAAAAGGTCTTAAATTGAATGTCTAATTTAATAATTAAAAGTAATGGTAAAATTTATGTCAACAAAAGAGTTTTATAGAAAAACTGGGACTTTTTAAAATTCCTTTCTTGAGTCTGGTAATAAGTTACAGCAAATTTACCAAATTTTCTGCAATCAAAAAACCTCATAAATTTTTCTAATGAAAATGTATGCTTTCATAGATTATTCACAGAGTTTGAGTTACGTATATTAAAAATTTAAACATCTAATAACAGTTTCCCCACTCTATTTATTCTGTTCATAAAGATCCTCTTTATGTTAAAAAATATACATTCTTTTACTTCAAAAAGTTCATTATTAGAATTCATCAGTTTTAAAAAGGTTTATCGCAATTCTAGCCTCACCCAGGATCGAGCTCGCAACCTCTGACTGGAGAAGATGAAGCTTCAGTTCATTGACCTCAATCAGTGCCCCGAGTTCGATGGACAATGGCTCCTCAAAGTCATCACTTTCAAAACCCATCCAATTTTATGGTTGTGACTTTGGTAACAGTATCTTCTGTTTACTGTACATTCATTCTTTACAAAAAAAATTCTTTTATTTTTTTCCTTAATTAAAATTTGGTGTCATATATATGCTTCTATTTTAATCGCATCAAAATTTTCAGAGACTTTTTTTCATGAAACTGTACTCTCCTTTAAAACAAAGTTTAAAAATATACTTTATTAATTATTTAGAGAGAGAAGATTTTGAAAAAAGTTAACTCAAATCTAAGAATAACTAATAGAACAATGCAAAAATATAACAGAAAATTATTAAATTTCGTATGTGTGAAGCCATTTCTTTGCTATATTCTACGGAAATCCATAACTCTCTTTCGTTATTTCTAAATCAATGAGCCGAAAGGAAATGAAAAGCACCGTCAAATAAATTTCTTCCATCCGTCAACTTCAATAATAATCATTTACATTCACATAATAAGGAGTTAAACCTGTTTCAGTTCCGTCAAGTGCGGATATGAATCAGTGAAGCAAGAAACACTTACTTGATTAATTACCATGTCAATACATTGTGAACGATCAACGATTAGCAGCAATCTCAAGTTTAAAGAAGAAAACATTATTTAACAGGAACATCAAAAACTTTTAGGATATACATAGTGTAGTTCAGTTTTAAGAAAGTATGAGTGTATTGAACGGCTTATAAACGGCTTAACCATTTTCCATCGCAATTCAATATATACTTATTTAGGTAAAAGAAAAAAAATCCTGGAAGATTTAATTTTAAATAAAAAGCACTACATAAGAGTTCCATTTGGCTAGAGGAACGACTGCCGCCTGCAGGAAAAAGCAAACAAAAAACAAATTTGTAAGCTGAAGGGGAATGGAGAGGAATCTTTGACGACAACTTTCTTGCAATATTTTATCTTTTCAAATAATTCGATTTTATCGAACGAAAAATTATCGAAAGAGAGGGGGAAAAAATTTTTAAGAACGAAAAAACATTTTGACGTTGGTGATTTTATTATATTTTTCCTCGTGCCTCTCTTCTCTTACTCCCCAAGAACACCACTTTCTCATTATCGATGGAAGTTTCACTCTTAGAAAAGAAAGGAAGGAGGGGGTTAGAAAGTACTTCCCTCATCCCCTTTTGCCTTCACTTTGAATCTCATTTATCAAATCTAAGCCTTGCATTTTAATCCTCTTTTTCTTCAGTGATGGTTCAACAGAATGGGCGGAAAAAAAACGGAGAAGAGCTAGGAAAAGGAGAGAAGGGAAAAAAAACTTCCTTTCGCAAAATCTTCTTTCTTGTATAATTTAAGCTTTCGATTAGACCGACTTCCTAGGTTGTCTATAGAAAGTAGCAGCGACGAATTGAGAAAGAGAACAGAACACAGTCTAGACATGTCATTCCTCCCAGCCAATTTTAATTCTTCAAAAGCATCTAAGAAGGTATATTATACATTCGCAATGCCATATTCCTCTGAGTCAGATGATATGGAAACTTAACTTGAGTATCTATTTCCCGATAAAGTCGACCGATTACGGTATAGTGTAGATCTCCCAAGCCTTTAATTTTCGTGCAAATAGCTGCGACTGACTGATATTCGCCCTGTTTGCCAACACTTTACATGTATAAAGTGTTTGAAGTAACATGTATAAAACAGAAGGCAAACTTCCTTCAGCGAGAGTAAGAAATTTCATTTACATTCGTAATTATTTCTTATTCATATACGTTACTTAAGTAGATTCAAATGGAAACACTAACTTATAAAATTTAATGAAAATTTCAGCTTCATCCATCTCACATCTGCATTGTCAATGTAATTCTGCATCTGGTGTAAGTTTAATTGATGGTATTGATGCTAATGCGATAAAGAGTGAATTTTGTCCCTTTCAATTTATTACAAATCTTATCTTCTGCAATCTCTCCATCTGATAGTTTTATAGGTAAACTAGCTCGCCTTGATATGTTTATGTACGAAAACGATGCATTAATATACAGGGTGGTGTAAAAATATAACAAAAGTGGATTTCAAATATAAATCAAACAAATTTAAACTTAAAATTTCAATTCAATAGTTAATAAACGAGTGTAAATTTCAACTAATGAAAAGAGCTTTGCACACAAATTGGGCAGTGCGAAAGTTTAAATGGCAATAAAACAATTCCTCAAAAAAAAAACCCTCTAACAAGACTAAATTTTAAAACTTTCATTGAAGAATATTTTTAAAAATTAACTCCCATTATATTTTTAAATGATTTTCTTCATATACCCTTTTATATCTATCTTATTGCAGTATATACCGCGCGTTTCAAAAATGACCGGTATACCGTTATATTTGAAAAATCAATAAAAACTAAACGGGCAGCGATAGAAATACACTGTTTGTTGCAATATGCTTGGGACAACAGTAAATTTTCAGGCAGACAAACTCTCGAAATTAGTTCACGGTGTATTTCTATCGCTGCCCGTTTAGATTTTTCAAATATACCAGTCATTTTTGAAACACCCGGTACAAAGCAAGCAAATTATTACTATAAGACGAAATGAGATATCTCAGGTAAGAGACTTCAAATTTGAAGGAACCTCATGAAAGCTTTTATATGTCATATTCACATTTAACATATTCACTAATACACTTGATAGCTTAATATAATCCTAAGAAAGTAGATTAGTCCAGTGATGCGACCATGTTATATAAGCTTGATCGTTGCCTTTATGTAATCCGTTCGTCTGAATATTTTACGTAGGTGGGCAAACATAAGAATCTGAGCAACTGTGAAAGATTGCATGATAGTTAGTGGAAGATTCACATGATCTAGCATCTCTAAAATGAAACGTTTTGTGGTTTCTTGTTTGTTAGAATCTATCGAAACACAAAAAGACTTAGCTAGAAGAAGACTTTTGGTTGAAAACAGATGTTCTACGAAATACGAGTATGGTTGTAAAATCAAATTAGTGTGCAACGATTCGTCAAGTAACAGCCACCGTACAATGGGGGAGTGCCAAAGAATATTTCTGAACACAAAACTCACAGGGCAATACGAAGAATGGTTATTCAAAGCCGACGGCCCATGTAACTACCACTCCTTTCGCTCTAAAACAGGAAAGTTCGCTTTCAGACAGCCTGTGAACTCCGATAGGTTACTACTGACGACTAGAAGAATACTGTATGGTCCGACGAATCTGTGGATGACAGTGAGGATTTGGCGTCAACAGCATGAAACGTAATGCTGAAGTCAGGTAGAGGATGATCTGAGGAAATCAGCGCTCGAGTAAACAAACTAAAAGCCACAGCATGCTCACCATCTTTCCTCCATACCATAAGGCCCGATTAGTGTCCGATTGATTCGCCGTGTATAACTATGGCCATCGCAATCTCCAAAATTGAGAATCCAACTGAGAATCTGTGAGATAAAGGGCCGTCCGCGACGTATATCACCAGCTCCTCAATCTGTCAGAGTGGGATTCGGAAATTTGGGGCGTCCGAATTCGAGAAATGATAACGCTAGGAGTGGTCCAATACGATATTAGGTGGTATGCCTAATAACTTCGCCGCTCAGTGTATATTCATAATTATTAAAGAAAAAAAAAAAAAAAACTTAACCAGTTACTTATAAAAGTATATTTTATTCGTCTTTGATGTTGGAATGTCATGATTCAAATAAGAATATTAATGATAAAAAAACAAAAAAGAAACAACAAAAACTTGTACTGCAAATTAAATTTTATGTAGCTCAGATACATTCTTGTGCTAAAGAATTTACAATTATTTACAGCTTTTAAATAAATTAATCGAAATAGTTTTTTGAAGCATTTCGAAAATGAATTTTGGTTATAAGTGACTTTAAAGTAGAAACTGAATTAAAGATATAGCAAAATCCGCCTTTTATCAACGGCGGTCTCTTCCAATGTAAATCCAAATAAAAATGTGTAATCCGATTTGTTTTCCTATGGGTTTTCGAAGTTTAAATGACAGCGATTAGTCGGAATTTAAATAATCAGGTGAAAGTGTTTCCAGCGGGTCATTTACGGTGAAATATTATTTAAGCGCCGATTGCAATCCGTGATAAGAGTACGAGTGAAGTAAAATTCTATTTACAAATTTCGCTCATCATTTAGATCTATAACTGTCAAATGAAACTCAATAACGGCTCGACAATTTGTTTAATGAATAGATTTGAATCTCTGAATAGGCAGAGTCATTTCATCCTGGACAAATTATCATAGATTACTCTGTATTTATGCAATGCAAATAATCCAGGAATAGAGGAGATTAATCTTCCACTCCTAACCCCTCTATTTAAAAAAAAAAAAGCTTGTATAACTCGAGTGGAATTCCTCTTCCCAATATATTTTACAGTTTGCTGTATAATAAATCTCATGAATTGACTATTAGAGGTTTAAAGCAAATACTTTATCAGTTTAAATTGGATTCGAGATTGAGATCCGCGGTTTGGCAATTGGACAAATTTAAACTTTGGTTCAACGGCCACAAGATTTGCATGTGAATGATTATCATCGAAGGACATTATGAGGAGTCGATAATGAATTCGATAGTAACCCAACAACGCAAACGCCCAAAATGGAAAGATTTATAGAACTTGTTCCATTCAGTCGGAGCCGCTATCGACGTGGTAATATTACATTACCGTCGGGGAAAAATAACCCTCCAGCTATTACTTTAACGAACGAAATGTAATCCCCTCCCTTATGTACGTATATATATATATATCGAGCTTTCAGTTTCAACTGTTGTTGGGAGAATGGGAAATGAATTCGATCTCGTTTTGTAGGGCTCCAATTGCTATTTAAAACTGAACTCTTTAAAACACTTCCATTCATAAGTTTGGTGACGCCTTTTCAATTTAAAAAAATAACTTTGGTTTTCATGAATGGCAATTAAAGATCTGTATTTCAGACTGAGAACAGTATTGAAAAAGGATAAATTATTTATAAGTCATTTTATATTCGTGATGACATACATACATTAATATGTGATGCAATCGGAAACGTTTTACTAAATTTTTAACACTAGAGAAGAGTGCTGGCCTTTTATTTATATCTTTATGTACCTATTACAAACAGTTCATTTTGTGCAAACCTCATGTAATCTAATGAAAAAATAATCATATAAATGTAAATTTTATGAAATGAGAATCAAACTGTATCAAGCTTAAGCTAGTCTACTACGTATATATTAAAGATTTAGCATTAGTATACACTTTACTGACTTCAATTTAATATAACGTATTATTCCCTTCATTTGAGATTGAAACTGAACACAGTATGGTAAACTATCCACATTTAATGTCATGCATTTTGAGAATAATGTGGTCTTATTAACGTTAAAAGCCCATTTATTTAAAGTGCAATGTTGGTTATAAAAAGCAACTGCATTAATCGATTTCGCGAATATAACAAATATAATTTAGAAACAAATATACATTGCTATCTAAAAAAACAACGATATATTTATTTATTTTAGCGTTCAAGCAGCTCTTTTCATCTCACCCATGCAAAGAAAAAAAAAAGTTGAAATCCACTATTTTACGAAGTCAAGGGTAAGTTGAAAGGGTAATGCAGGTATACAAGGAGAGAGCAAGGGTTGCTATCAAATAGACAAACCAAGCCACGGATATCCAATTTCTGTTGGCTGGTTCCTTTTTCCCCTTGTACGTTTCCTGTGCAACATAAGAACCCTCGGCCCACCCACTCCCCTGCTGCCGCCACCACCACCACCACCATCTCCACCACCGCTACACTTTTTGAAATCTTTTGCTCTTTTCGCTCGAGAAAGCTTTTATCTGGGAATGAAGAGATTGGAAACAAAGTTGGTGCCTTTTATTCCACATACCGAAACGAACAAAATCAGCCCTTATGATTGAGTTCAGAGACGTGCGGTTGAATAAATTATATCCCCAAGTCTCCTCTGCTTCAGAATTAACTAGGCTAATAGAGGCTGAGGCGGCGGTGCAATCGATGGGATCACGGGAGGAAAAGGGAGATAGCGGGGCGAGGAAGGAGGAGATAAGAGCCAAAGGAAGGAACCGGGAGGAGAAGTGATTCTACTACAACCGTTTCTCTCCACAATTGATGATGCCCATCTCAAAAGACATCAGCAGCAGCAGCAGAAAAGACCGGAGCGAAAAAGGAACGAATAACAAAAGGACATTCTAAATATCTCATCAAATATTCATTTCCATAGATGCAGAGCAAACCATTCCAACCACTTACACGTGAATAGTAGTTGGCGGCCTTTATATTATTTGATGAAGAGCGGTTCCTACGATAAAATTTTTTTTATCAAACCGTGTGCTTTAAAAAATAAGAGGAACAACCTATGAAGAGATTAAAAGCATTCCTAACAGACGATTTTTGGCAATAGCTCCATGCCCTGAAATCGGATTCTTCTCTTTAGCGATTTGCTTTGCAAAGTTAGCGGCAAAGCTCAAATATGACGTTCACAATGCAGTGGTATTTGCATTCTTCAAATGAAAATTGCGCAAAACTCATAGCAGTATTGCGGATAACACGCCAACATAGAGCAATGACAGGAGGCATAAAACAAAAAGTTTTAGGTCTATGAAAATAATTATATGCATTTCAACAATTTATATTCTATCTATAGAAGCTGTTCAGGGTCTCCTAATAGAATAGCAAACAATACGTATTGATGTATCTTAGCTATTTCAATGGAACATGCTTTGATACACCTAGAACTTGTTCGTCCTCTGTTCATTGTAAATAAAGTAAAAACTCATAATGGGTTGTTTGCTAGTCATTTCCATGCAATGATCTGTGTTTTTCTAGCCATTAGAGAAATGCCATGAAGTTGAAACCTGTGTTCAAGCGGAAAGTCACAGAGTATATTTCTACAAATGGACAATTTGAATACATAATTGAATATGTATCAATCACACTTAAATTTCTAAATTCACGTAAAATTTAATTAATTTGTAGTCAGTAAGATGTGAAAAACTGACTTCGGCTGTTAAGACTAAAAAAATTGCTTATAAACTGAAGCACAGATTTGACGAATTTATTTTTTTTTCTCTCTCAACCTTAGTTTATTGTATTAATTAGGCATGGGGTTTCCTGAATACATTAATTTTTAGATATATGTGAATAGTTAAGATAGAAACTTTAGAAACATGTATTTAGAAGCATTTCTTTTGGACTTGGTCATTGAGGGATTCCTGTAGGATTGTATGTAACCAGATGGTGCAAAAAAGGCGTTAAAAATTTTTTGTCTACTACGACATAATATGAGGTTACAGATTCTTGTTATTATATTTATACTACAACAGACATCCTGAAATTTAATGCAGATGGTTTTCAAAATGATTTCCATCTGCTGCAATCTTTTGTTGAGCCTTAAACTGAATTCCGTAGTGATTCTCTGAAGAACGTCATTTTCGATTGCACGAATCTCTTTGGAAATTGCAGTAGGTGCAATGGTCATTTCGGATGGTGCTGTTCTTGGACGAAATGTTTTGTCGAATAACCGTCTCACCGCAGCATTACTTCCAGCATTTTCGTAAAATTTCTTTACGATAAACACACGCTGTTCCAACGTTATTCTGAAATGTACCGTAATGAGAGACATCAATTAGTGGAGCTATAGAATGTTCAGAACTGCAATAGAATAGTATCTCTCAGAAAATCATTTGCGGCGTATGATTAAACCACAGTAGACAAAAACTTTCCAATATCTTTTTTGCGCCAACCGGTATAACACCGGCGGAAAAATCACGCTAGGAACCAGATACATATTATTATTATTATTATTATTATTATTATTATTATATTAATTTTCATCATCTTTCTTCAATGAGAACTATTGGAAGTTTACACTTCGGCCTGTTCCTCGGTTCTCTATTCCTTGTGATGGCGACAAAGACGACGCTGCTCCTTGGGACTGAACAGATGGTGGATTTGAAGCAAAATAAATTTATTCAGAAGGGTTTTTCACTTCAGGAAAGTTCCTTCTCATGAATAACATTTAAATCTTAAAGATTCGTTCAAATAACTCTTATCAAATTTGATTTATAAATTTAAAATCTAATGAATTACTAAACCATCTCAAAGAGGGGAAACACTGAACAAGAAGACAAGTTAATTATTAAAAATCAATTTATCATAAATTATTCTAATTTATTTTAAAAAAAAGGACAGCCTGACATTAAACCTACCAGGATTATAAAAAAGACGTGTCAAATAATGAATTCTTGTTAATTTTACCAAAGTCATTATTCTTTAGGTGGTCTTATTATGGAGACTTTTTAAGAAACTGTAAAACTCTCTATAACATTTGGAAAAAAAAATTAAACCATAGTGGTAGAATTATTTTTGAGAAAATATTTCTCTAACGCACCTATCTAATAAATAGTGTGCTAAAAGCCACCGACTTTTAAAGCATCGCCTCATGTTTTTAAGACAAGGTCCTGAAAAATTAATGGGTACTCTGCTCAGAAACACAAAAATAGAAAGAAAATTTCCTTAAAAAATATTTTTTCGTGCTGTTTCATTCTCAGAATATGTAAATGCACATAAATGTACTGTTCTCCCTTTGTTGTGTTATAAAGTCTCTACCAATTTTATCGATAGAAACAGCACTATGGACCCCTTACTCAACAAAACTAAGATAATTTCAATCATTTGAGAAACAGCCTTAAAAGAGAGAACAGAGTATTTATTCCTTCACAGTGAAATAGCTATTACAATAACTTTGCACGAAATAAAATTAAAACCAAACGAACCATCTCCAAGTAATAGTTATTTTTAAGGTATAAAAATACAGGCACTCTGGCTAATCTAGGCTATTTCAACAAGGCAAGAAGAAATCTTCATCTCGGGATAAGGAATGTTTCATAGCTGATTCAGCAGTCGAATCAGGAGTGGGGAGGGGGGGAAAGTGAGGAGGGAGGTCGTTATAATCCTACTTCCACCGATCACCTTACATTGGAAATAGATCCAGATGCCGGTCCAAACACCCTTCATCCCACCACCCCCCATTCCCTTTTATCCCTCCCTTCAAGTCACACACTATTTTATGACAGGAATTACTTTCTCTAACACCCATCTCCTACCCCTCCTTTTTCTTTCTCTTCTTCACTATTTTTGGACGACTCTGAGCACAGATATAAGACTGTGGCGGAAATATAAAATTCTTTTAATAATTTATGAAAGTAAAAATTTATAAGAAATATAAATTTTCCGAAATTCCTAAGATTCAATGCATAAATGATATGAAAAACAGATATGCTTTTATAATTTTCGAAAATTTTCTATTTTATTTTTTTTTTTCATATTTATTTGCACTTCATGAAAAAGTATCACTCTGCATCATTTCCCGCATTATTAACTTTTAACGTCTTTATTTCGGCTTCTTTCCCTCCCGCTGTCTATTTAATTCTTTCATGATAAAAAAAAGATACTTTCATATTTTTTTCCAGCGAAATGTTCTTCCTTTTATTACCAATGAAGAAACTAGTTGAAGAATTGAGAAAATAAAAAAACCTATTTAACTTTAAACGTACGAAGTTGGTGAAAAACAGAATAACGATACTCATAAGAATACGTAAAAAGACTAAGGAAAAAAAAAAGAAGAAAGAAAGATGAGAGAAAGGGTTCTTCATTTAAAATTTACGGATGGTGTTTTTATCACGTGCTTCACGTGCTTTAACACGGTTTGGATTTATATCTAGAACCGCATCGCGTGAGATGTTGAATTTTATTCCCCACCCACCCACTCTCGGCACACTCTTCGCCAAAGGGTATTAAAGAAACACCGGCGAGATCGGGTTCAGATACGGGTTCTTAGGCTTTAGTGCAACATTAAACTTCGCGAATAATCAATTGCTACGAATCTATAAAAATAAAGACAACCCCCAAAACCAACAAAGGAAGAAGAAAAAAAAAATCAATAGCTCCTCCACTTCCTAACCGCCTTTTACATAGAACACGAAAGCTGAAAACGAACATTAAGCCAGGGGAGGTGGAGAAGGAAAATTCTACCCCCACAAAACATCAAAGTTAAAAATTTATTGGGATTCAGATTTATACGCGTGTAAGTTTCCATCTCGAAATAGGAATTAAATCAACAGGCTTTTGAACTGATCGACGAGTACAGTAAACGCCAACACAACGCAAAGAAGCCAATTAGCCTGAAAGGCAAAGTAATTCAGCATTACAAAACAGAGAATATATTTTTCTGGTTTGTGTTAACAAAAGGCGCACGTTAATGTAAAAAATTTCCTTTCTCTTTTGGGCTAATGGAATGAATTCTGAATAAATACGGAAAACGAGATGCCAAGCTATTTATTTGATACAGTTCCAACCACTTATTCTTTTATTTCTAATTTTTATTCTGTCAATAATTTTTTTCCAAGTTAAAAATTAGAGAAAGAGATGTATGCTTTACAATACATAAATTATTGATTTAGATGAACAACCGGTTTCGCCTTTTTGTACCCAGCTTCTTCTGGTTTTGATAATAATAGAGAAGCTGATTTTTTTTTAAATTTGAAATAAAGATGTTTACAATGAATTTGATGTGCATCATTGAGAAATTAGCAGACAATAGGTGAGGATATAACAATTATAGGGAGATGAGATACAATCAATGAGTAAATACTTTTATAAAAGATCTCGGGTATTTATAAGTATTCGATCAAAATTTTAGATACTTCCTAAAATCAAAAAATACTTCCGATAAGTATCAAAATTTGCCTGGGTATTTATAATAAATCTCGTGTAAATAAAAAAATGCTTTATAGATACTTCCTAAAATTTTGATTTTAAAGGGATCTTTGGTACTATGTAGGATCGTCATGGTTTCTTCGATGGGTTTGATAGGATGTCCTGTTTCAAGATTGCTCATAATAGAAAGGAAATGGTCTTGTACATGAAATTTAAAATAAACAAACACGCCAAACAAAGAAAACATTAAAAAAAGTGGAGACAAAATGCGAAATGTGTGAAATTAATTTTATATTACATCAATTTTCTTTAATTCGAAAAAATATGAATATAAATTTCCCCAACAAGCATTTTTAACGCAGTGATCGAAATTGTAAAATTCGGAATTCCGTAAAAAAATATTAAAATAATTTTTAATGCCTTAAATTATTTTTTAATGCTGCGTTTCGTGAAGGGTCTTTTATTTATTAAAATACAAGTCAAAATTTACATAATTTCATGAATTCATAAAAAAAAGAAATTGAAAAAAAAAAACCATTGATCGTTTTCCAACTTAATAATTAATCTCCTTATTTTTTTTTCCTGTTAATTTTTCCATTTCTCTGTTTGATTTCCATATTATTACGAAATATAATTTCATATAAAAATTAAATTCATATCCCTTTGTTTACTTAGAATTTTCAATCTAATTAAATCTGGGAAAAAAAATTCTCCACTTCATGATGTATTGGCTTCAAAAACAGCTAATGGAAATGTATATTTTAACTCTGATAGTATAAACTGTATAGCCGATGAAGAATATTTGAACTGAAATGTGGTCCGCATCGAATGACCTCCGTGCTAACAAAGAATGACAAAAAAAAAGAACGAGTTCCAATTGAATGAGGCGTGAGTCTATAGGCAGACTGTTTCGACCTCCGCATGAAAATAAAACTATCGAATGAAATACGAGAAAGAGAACAGGGTGGGAGTTGATGTCGTATCAGTCCTAGGCATTAAAAATTTACAACATTATATAGGAGAGTTGAATGGCGCCTACAGCACCAGAAACTTTATTAAACCCGGACGAGACCAGACGGTAGATTGAAGCTCTTCTAAGAAATTCCGCTGAGTATAGCAACGGTTGAGCTCCTTCCGTTGATGTTATTTGATCCCCCCACCCCCACCCACTCGCCATCGTCTTTTCATCCTGCCCTCCTCCCCTTTTACCCTTTTCCTTATATTTTTTTTCCGAAGCTTTCAATCGACGTACACCCATGCACGTAAAAAAAAAAAAAGAAAGAAAGAACGAACTCTGAACCCTGAAGAGCAAAACATCCATGATAAAGGAACGAAAGAGTCAACCACGTCTAAAAATTATGAATGCACCAAAAGCGGTATTTCCTAATTGAAGCTGATCTCGACATAGTCAACGACTGGATGAGTTTTCAAGAGGAAGCCATCACAAAAAAAAAAATACCGTCGGTGGAAATTCAAAGGATTCCCCGTCGATCCCAGCGCTTTTTAATGGCCGAATTTTCCTCTGCGGAGAAATTGTAAATAAAGGGAATCCGTGGTAAATGTATAGATCATCTTAATACGTTTCCTCTTGAATGTTTACATTGGTTTTTAAGTCATCTGACCCTTTCTCCAGCGCAACGAAGCTTGTTGGTAGTAGCAACTTAAAAATCGGATATCAGCAACACTCTAATTAATGGCTAATTAATTAAAATGGTGTTCTTTCCCTAGTCCTATTGCTCACCTAACAGCAATTCATTAATAATGCAAGTTCTTGCAAATTCGCCCTTTTCGCTGCAATGAATAATTTGTTGGACAATTCGAGATCGTTGCAATCGCTGGGTCACGGGACCACGACGATTATAACCGAAGTGAGCGGGGCTAATGAGCCATCAAAATGCTCAAAAGATTCTTGGAACGTCTGCTTTAGAATACGAAATTTTCCTGGACAAATAGGTTTATTATTTATAAAACGCGGATGAAAATTGTACGAAGAGCCACAGAATAGGCTGTCATAAAGGGCGACAGTCAGTGTAGCCAGTACAATAAAGTAATTAAAATAAGATTAATTCTATTTCGATCAAAAGTAAAATGTGAAGTTGCTTTACATTAAAATAGTGATTTGCTTAAATATAAAATAAAAATATGAAAGCTAGCAAATCGTAAAAGACAACACCATAAAGATTTTAAAAAGTTAAGCAGGTTAGCATACATAAATCATTTTGTACATCTGAAATTTCCTTTCTTTAAAACATTTACGCTGTTTTAATCATAAGGAATTCAACATGTAGCCCACAGATCACAATTAAGCACTACTCTTGCACTTTCTGTCAGAATGGATGGATGTTGAACCTCATTAGAGAAGTAATAGTTCACTATTTTAAAGCTTTCAAGATGAATTTATTACAGAGATCTGAAAAATTCCTACCCTTAGGCAATAAAATATGCGTAAAACGGTCTCGGGTTAAAATTCATAATTTGGAATTCTCGGTGAATCTTTAGCATCTAAGAAAACACTTTAAAAAAATGGGAGTGGGGTATAATTGTATCTCCGTTATTCTGAAATTAATAATGATTTTAATAGATCAAGATGAAGGAAAAAAAATGACAGCTGGTTTTGAAATTTCACTCATAGCCTCAGGTTAAGCTTTTATTGCAGTAAAGTGAATAAATGTCTTCAAAGAAAATTTTTATAAGAATTGAGGAAGGAATATTCTTTAATTTTTTTATTTAAACTACAAGTAGACCTACAATTCGTACGATAATGGAAAAAGACAAGGCTCAACCTACACACGCGGAACGAACGAGAGTTATCATTACGAAGACAACAACAACAATGGCTTGTTTTGTAGTCGTGGGACTGGAAGTGAACACCGGTGGAGTTCTTGGACAGAAGCCCTTCCTACCCACCGACTCCTAATATGGGAATGTTTTCCTTAAATTTAAAAAGAAATGGGACAAGCCAGAAAACATTTGCTCTTATCCTGTTTTACGATAACGAAAGGAGAAAAGAAGAAAAAATTTTCTTCGCACAAAAAAAAATTTCTCCTAAGCTTCTGGCTTTCTTCAACATATTAAGTAAAAATGGAAAGAAAATTGTAATCTCAAGAGAGCAATTAAGAAGAACCAAAGTGTTATTGATTGCTGGCCAATCATGAAAATAATTTTGGAAATTAAGAACCAGATGGAAAAAAAATAATTACAAAAAAAAAAAAAAAAGTCAAGCAAGGGAAATTAATCCAAGGTCATTAGCCTAGTTAAGTGCATCCAGCCGTATTGCTTTCAAGTGTAATTATATGATCGCAATATGTTACTAATGTTTAACCTGATTAAAGAAGAAAGAGGATTCTTAAATACAGGGGGGGGGGGACGGCAATGAAATACGATTTAAAAATTTTGTTAGCGTATGTAGTAATGATACGGCAATAAAAGACAGTCAAAAATTGAAGAACTTATCAACAATGTAAATACAGCTGAAATCAATGAATTTCTTCTTATGATTTTTTTTATTAATTCTCCAAATGTGAAGCACTATTTTGGGTAGCATTGGAACGGTATATCTATAGGAAAAGAAGATTACTATTCTCGATTCTCCGTGTGGTTTTATCTGGGTATGTTATCGAAGATTTTGAGATGATACTACAAAACTGATTTCGCAAGGTCAAAAACTAAACTAAAGCAAACTCTTCACTAAAACAAGGTTTACTATCTGAGGTTCCATCTGCGGTGTCAATTTAAGGGGTCTGTAACACGACTGCTTAAAAACCTTGTTCATTTTTGTAATATCAGAATCTATTACAGGCTTTTTCAATACCACTACCTACCTCTCAACTATAACAACCCAGAAATAAAGCTTTAAAAAAAAAGTTTCCCTTACCTTAAAGAAGGGGGTCCTCTTAGTTAATTTAGATTCCCCACTATAAATGCTTAATTTATGTTTATAAGAATGAACGTACACATATACAGTTAAGTTTCATAATGAAATTATATTTTCATTGGGAGTTTCTTTTTTTGTTTTTTTTCAATTTATTAATTGCCTATTTTATGTTCTCGATTTGTATTTCGTTTTAAATAAGGAAATAAATATATTTCTTAATACAGTAGGCATGTAGTTTTATTTCCTTCCCTTTTTACTCGATTCCATGATTTAATGGTCAACATTTCTGGATGAACAAATGGGATATGTCTTAACATTTGCAAAGATAGAATCGAGTAGCCCTGTATCGTAATTTAACCAAATCACGTTTAGGTTTGAATTATCCGTGTTTCCTCTCCTCTTCATTGGAAGGATAATTGGGAGCAGACCGTAAATGTTCTTTTAAGTAAATCTGACTTAAATCTATTAAGCCAATTAATTACAAATATTATAAACGTGTAAAATGACTTTCAAAATGATTATAATGAAAATGCGTACTCACGTAAAATCTTAATTCTATACGTGTATAATAAAACTCTTGATTATCATATGATAAATACTATAGAATATAAATTTTATTGAAATAAACAATTCATAACTAGATGAAATCAACTCAATTAAAATACCAGTAAGGCTCTTCATTTTTTCACTAATTTATATTGACAGTAAGTAATCATAAATTTAAAAATTAATAAAATAAGCAGTTCATAAGTTATTTAAATTCTATTTTTTCACGTGATAATCAAGAGTTTTCTTATCTACCTATAGGATAATACAATTGTATAAGATTTTCATTTTTCCAATTTTCTGTATTAACTTAAAAATTTGAATGTAGGCATTTCGGAATCGCAAATTTTTTAAAAATTTTTTATATATCTCAGCAAGATTTCTAGAAGTATAAGACACGCAACCAAACTATTAATTACTTTGGGACAAGTGAATGCATATTTCCGCATGGGACAAGGAACCAAACAAAAAATTGAGAAGCAAAGCGATACACAGCAAATTACATAATTGACTACCTGGGAAATATGATGTAAATGTGAATTAGAAAACTGAATTTATTGTGGAAAAGCGCAGTTGTTTTGTAACTATAAGCAAGATTTGTTAACAATTTTAATACTCCACTGTTCGAATTTGAGGAGGAAAAACTATCTTAAACATGTATTCAATTTGATAATGAATTCAAAAACTGCAACTTAATAAATAATATTTTTGATATAAATTTGGTCGTGTGAAAAAATAACCACTGAATTTTTATTGCCATTATTAAGGTTACTTTTTAAGTCTCCCTCTTATATATGTGAGCACAAAATCAGGACGCAAAGAAAGGCTTAACAGATTTACCTATTTAAAGAAAAACATATGAATTTCTAAAAAAAAAAAATTAAAATTCGATATATTGAATTGGCAAATAAAAAAAAAAAATCGCATCATGCAGAAGATGGTTAATTAACATTTTTTATAAGGAGCAATTCTATTCTAATGATTCTGAGCTTCTGAACTACATCCCTGAACTATTAATTTATGTGGCTGAAACAAAATCTAATTGAAGTCAAAAATAAACGTATTTATCAGCTGATCCGACCCTTAAAATTTTTTAACAAGATCAACACTCCTATGTCATACTAAAATGGGGTTATGAGCATAGGATGGAATTATGGAGAGTTCGTAATGCAATAATCAAAGTAATAAAGGAGAGAAATAGAGAAGGGATATCTCAAGGGGAGGAAAGGGTGGAGGTGTGTGTTTATAGGGTGAAAAAGGAGGGGGGGGGGTAGATGAGGAGGCTGTTCATCACACAATGAACGAGAGAGTCCCTCGTCACTAATGAAAGGCAAAGGCAAGGACGACGGCTCCACACCAGATTAGTTCCGAAAACAATGCAAAGCATCTGTGGGCTTTTATCCGAGGGGGCCACGAGGAGACTAATGATTTCGCTCGTGCATTATCCATATTCCTTAATTCGGTATTACCGTGACAAATGCCAGGATGATTAGAATTTAAATATGAATATTAGAGATTTCGGAGAAGAAATTTACACCCAGTTAGAGGCACGCATCGCCGGAAAAGAGCAGCGTATTAAAGGGAGGAATAAATTTGGAGGCCTTCGCCTTATTTTTTATTAAATTTTTCCTTTGAACAAAGAAATCTAAGAAGAATAGCGAAAAGAGATATTAAAAAGGAAAAAAAGTTAAAATTACAAACGAGGAACGGCATCTAACGTTTTAAGTCATGAAACTCAATTTAATTCTGTTGTTTATGGCATAATCTTAACGTGAGAGAATAAAACATTTATTATCGCTGCTAGGAGTACTAACGTAAAATGACATTTTCGTTAAGGCGGGTGAATAATACCTCGGAGATAAATGTAAAGCCAGGAATGGAAAAAATGCTCGACTGCGGGACAATGCAGTGTAAAAACAGCTCAAGAAAATCCACGTGAAAATGGAAACGCAAACCTTGTTTACAAATCTACTATGATTGATAAGAGTTGTGGTCTTATTCCCACCTTGGTTGCGAGATAGCAAGTGAAATTCGTTTTTACGATGAAACACGGAACGAAAGGGTGTTTTTCTAAAAAGGAAAAAAAAAATCGAGGCGAAGGGAGAAGGGTTTTTGATCATTTCTTCCACACAATAAATCCAGATTTAATGCAGAATGACAATTGGAAGATGAAACGCAGTCGACTTGAGAGATGATACCTATAATTCCGACTCGCTCTCTTCTTTTCAAGATTCGCTTTAAAGAGGTTGCATGCGACATATCGCGAGTTTATATCAGATTATCGTGCTACTGCAGGATCGTTAAAGTGTTGATTTAAACTTATCAGCGTTCTACGAATTTAATGGAGAACTTAGGCTAACATGTCTCCCTCACCACTCTCTCTATTAAGAGCAATGAACTGAAGAGAGTGAGCGAGAAGAAGAAAAAAAAAAGAAAATAAAAAGAGCGAATTGAAAGTGAATGGCTCGAGTTAACTGAATGCAGTTTTTAACTTGAGGCTTTGAAATGGCATAAATACGCTCATAAGAATTCAATTACCCTTCCTTGGATAAAATAAGAAGCAATCTGTTTCAATCGATAGTCAATAGATGCGGCACGAGCGGTGCATTGACTTATGACAGTCTTCTACAGAGCCATCAAGTTCATTGATCGGGCCTACTAGATGACCAAAAGTCCTTTTAGGATTAAAATCAAAAAAGAGAAGAGGATTTATAAATGTGTGAAGGAGGAATATGAAATGAGTTTTTTTTTAACACCACAGAAAGAGAATTCATCTTCCCGCATTTCCGAGCGACTTGAGATTACGACACATTCGTTTACAATGTTTCTTGCTACAAAATTTAATTAAAGTTAAGTAATATAATGAGCTTGCCGTTTTATTCCCTCTGAAAACATTCATTTCTTCACGATTGACGTACAAACATTAGTCTTAGCTTAGGACGTAACGGTTCTTTTAATCTTATCGGTGAGTAATTTTATCAGTGAATGCCCGCCCGTCACTAATGGTTTCTTTACAGCGAATGAATTACGCTTGCTGCTAATAAGGTTTGCTATTCGTCTATTGTTCTGCTAATCAATCAAATTCAATAGTTGGGCTATTGGTGCTGTTGTTATGGAAACTGAGGACTGAGGCTGGTGACCCAGAGAAAGCAGCAGCTGCAGATCCGGAATAGGGAAGAAGTCGGAGGAGCAGATAGCAAATGCCTGTTGTCAACATGACGTCATGTAATTGCAATCGTTGCTGTTTATGTTTCAATTTTTTTTTCTATGTATACTTGACACGTAAATTTCTCGTGCGTGGTGTGTATTTATTTCGTATTCATTTTTTTGCCTTTATTTTTCTCAGGGCCGACAGAAACAAAGGAAGAAAGGGATGGGAACGTGAGCGGTAGTTGAGCGGCGGCGGCCGCGGCAGTGACAGACGGGGCTTCGCGGCTGGCGTCACGTCTGCATTTTGCGGTTGAAGCGTTTACTTCTTTGCCCGCTCTTTGTCCTGAGTGGCTGGGCGTCATAGTAAACGTCGGGACTCAGGCGCGGTTCAATAGCTCGCGAACGAACGACCGAACACCAGGCAACACGAGGACAAAGCAGGAAGCAAAGAAGGAAAAAGCAAAGCAGGCACAAGAGCGCAGGCGCACAGTTTTCGTGTACTCACCCTGCCAGAGGTTGTTGCTAGAGCCGAGTCCACGTCAGGAGCGAGGGGGTCAATACATCTCCTATCCGATTCTCAGAGTCAACAGTAATCCTGCAGCATTCTAATCCTGGTAACGTTGATGACAAACGGAGAAAGAACGAAATAAGCGTCCACGGCGGGCGTGTTGCGAGTCCACGGAGAAAGGTTCGGCTGGAGCGAGAGCTGAAACAGAGGCTCACAAAGAACGGCACACTCGCGTTCAACTAAACTAGCGATCCTTCTGTTACAAAAGCTATTTGATGGTGGCGCCACCGCACGCCGAAATGACCTACAAGGACCCGTATGAAATATTCATGGTGCGGTTGAAATGAATCACTGGAGTTGCTAGAGTTCTCAGCGTAATCACGTGTCGTTTCTCCTCTGTCAGAAGCAAAGTATCAACTCCTTCGCCCCAACTTATCTCGGGCGCGCGAGTTTTTCTCCCCGATGATATCGTTGCTTCCCTCTGTCATTCCATTTGTCGTCGTTTTTTCCACTCTCCTCTTCCCACCCCGCCTCTTTTTTTCCCTCTTCCCCACTTCTCCGGTAGGCTTTTCTTCACTCTCTCGTGCGTTTTCTTCCTCTTTTCCGTTCTCTCCTCCTCTCCTTTAAGGCAGCAGCCGCGGGGGTCGAGCAATATTCACCGACGACATGCGTTCAACAGAGGCAAGACTTTTTCCAATGATCCTCGTAGCCACGGTGGTCAGATGGCGAAGGATCAAAGGATTCGCCGGGATTCTGTTTAAATGAAAATGGCATTAATAAAAAAATATTGGACATTAAGAAGAAAAAGATAACTGGAGTGCAATGATGAATAAGGAATACAATTTACACAGGACGGAATGAATGATAGGCGCCACCACAATTTTTATTTCCTTCTATAAAACGCGGGCAAATTATTATCTCGAATTTTTTCGTCTCCATGCTTACAATAGTAATGAAAGTAAATTAATAAAGTTTATTAACGGATAATAAGTTATTTTATATTTGGTTAATGAATTATTCCAAATAAGGTAATTTCCATTAATTTATTTTTTTTTTTTTGGTAATTTTATCAGGGATATTTTGAAATAAAAACAAAACTCCTATACAAGGTGAACTATAACAAAAGGGACAAACTTCAGGAAGTGATTCCTGACCAGAAAAGAAACAAAAAAATCTTGTTTGAACATACGTGCGGAGTTGTATGATTTGCTTGAAATTAGTACAAAACATGACATTACTGTGACAGTAATTGTGTCAACATTACAAAAAATGTTCGAAGTCGCCTCCTTGGATCATGGATTGCCGCACTCGTTCGAATGTCCCAGCCTGTACCCGAATGTTTTGTAGGGTATCACAAGCTGTATTGATATGCTGTTTAAGTGTCTGCACGTCAATAACTGGCTCCGCTTACACATTTTTGTGGTGCTTCCACAAGCAAAAGTCAAGGAGGTTTAAAAGTCCCTCCGTGTTCGCCTCTTCCATCAAAAGACCCCCCTATCATACAAACAGCGAAAGATGTTTGCAAACCTTTTTTTGATTCGGGTTGTGCGGTCTGTCGGGGTTCTTTCTTGGTACGCATACGGCCTCTCGACCATTTCCATGTGCTTCTTCGCAGGTGAAGACCATCTCGGCTTGTTCCTGATATGAATACCGGACAATTGTACCTCCATGGAAATTATGTATTTATGGACATATATTGATATGAACTTTTTTGTTCTTTTCTTGTGAGGAATCAACCCCTGAAGTTTGTCCCTATTGTTTTAATTCACTCTGTATATAGAATATAACAAAAAGGTAAGGCCAAACTTTCAGGAAACATTCCTCACATGTAAAGGAAGAAAATATGTTATATGGACTTGGGTTCGAAAACGCTTTATTTCCATGTTAGAACTCATTTTCTATAACTCTTCATTAATTACATTACTCATGGGAAGCACACAGGAACAGAATGTACTGAGATTCAATGCGACGGTGGGTTGATGCATGTATCCATGCTAACGGAGCAATAATTAAGCAAAAACTGTGGAATGGGAAAACCAAAAAGGAAGGGGGAGTGACCTCTAATCCACAAGGAGAATTGAAATACCGGATACGTATTTCAGCTACCAAGTAGCATCTTCAGCGATGAGAGACTAAAGATGAAGTTGACTTTCGTCTGTCATCGCTGAAGATGGCTACTTGGCAGCCGAAATACGTATCCGCTATTTCAATTCTCCTTGTGGATTAGAGGTCCCCCCCCCTCCCTCTTTGGATGCTAACGGAGGGCATTTTGAATATTTCTTGTAAGAAAGAAGTTTCATGTGTTATGCTGGTACGTTCTGTTCCTGTGTGTTTCCAATGAGTAAAGTAATTAATGAAGAGTTGTAGAAAATGATGTTTAACATGGAAATAAAGCGTTTCTGGACCATGTCCATATAACATATTTTCTTCCTGAAAGTTTGATCGTACCTTTCTATTACACCCTATATATCATCAAAATTTATTCTTTATCAGATTTTACTTACTTTTACCTTTTTCTCTACCTAGTTTACAACTTTATTTAAACACTTGTCATAGCGTTCAATGACCTTTTGCATCCCCATTTCATAGACGTCTACCGAGAAAGCCACACAACTATTGCAGTCGCTGAAACGCTGGCCGCCGACGAACTCCTTTAGATACCGGAACAGGAGGTAGTCAATGGGCGCAAGGTTCGAATTGTAAGGCGGTGGTCAAGTTCCCAACCAAAACATTTAACTGGAACTTGCTTTAGTGCAGAGGAGTGTGGTCTTGGATTGTCGTGGAACAAAAAACACTCCAGATGACATGATTGAATTGGGAAAACCCCCTGCCCACCAAGTCCAGAGGACCATAAGGCAAACCACCACATAACAATGGGCATTAGGCCCATACTCTATTGATCTCTGTTGCTGTCATATCTATTGCTGTCTAAACACGGATAACCGACCATATTTCGCAGTCTGTGACAATCTCAATAATCTTAAACATTTTAATGAGACAGTGCGAAGCATATACACGGCTAATGCGCATTACTATGAGCATGCGAGATTTCCAAAGATATTTACAAACGGACCTTACTTAAAAAATATCCCATCATACATAAATATTGATATCTTATTGGTATATTTACTATTAGATAAGATGCAGATATGTAACGGATAGTACAAAAAATCCCCGAACATAGAGCTTCCTTAAACATCATCCGTACGATTAATTACAATGGCATAATCTTACGTCGCGCTCTCAAACATGAACTCTTTCGTTGTTTTACGAAATCTCCTCAGACTAATCAATGTTTCAACAATACAATTAAGAAATCATAAGCGTAAAAATTATAACTATAAAAAAATTGCAGAATATCCCTGTGGCTGAACACACGGAAATAATGGAAATGCGCCCTTGTGCATAAAAGCGTTTCATTTTATTAAATAACAAAGAAGGGCAATTTTAAGAGACTTTTCTAGGAGTGCTAACAGATAGCAGAAATCTGACTAAAAAGCTCAGCAATGCTATGGTCTCCGTACGATATAAATTCGATTTTTAAAATGATATCTGAATGTTTACCGTATATCAGAGCTGCTAGTCTCGTCATCTATGGCAAAAACAATTTGCAGTATTTCTCTTCAACGAAAACGCAACGCCAAAGAATCAAATGCCAGCTGGTTTTGAATCAAAGGCATGCTAAAAGAACGTTTAATTATCTAAGGCATCATTTGGCAGTTCAGAAATCTGTTTATACCTGAATTTTCTGTAGAATCATCGCTAACAACCATGCGCAATATCGCCATTATTAAGCAAACCATTAATGATCCTTATTCGCGTAGTCAAGTTTGCTGTATTTAAATTAATTTTAAGAAACTCAGGGTACATATCAATTTAGAAGAGACAAGAGTTCTAAATTATAATTACTTCCATCTCATTCTTTAACGATAGTTGAAAAAAACTATCCATTGTAATCATAATCAGTTATCAACCATTGTCTAACAACTGCAGGACGAGGTCTCCGCCAAATTTTTCCAGGCAGAGAGAAAGCATAGTAAATTTTGAAGAGAATTTGCCCAAGAAGCCTGCACGCTGGCCAAATGCGGATTGGAGATTGGAAATAGCGTTTCCATTATTAATAGATATCGCTAAATAATAACTTATTACTGAAATTTCTGCTTACTAAACGTAATTTAGTAATGAAATTTACCATTGTTGACACATTTTTATCACTTCATTTTAACAATCATATTATGTAAAAATCTGTAGGTTTAATGTTTATGAACAGCCGAAGTTTAGTAGTACACGGTATTTTGAAAGCAATCTGTGTAATCAGTTTCAATAATATCGATCGAACTATGTTGTATAATAAATATCAATAATGGTGGGTAAGATTAAATTACTAATATTATAATAAAACAATACATAACTTTACTTGTGTAGCTGACGCGTTTCGAATTCACTTCACTGTAATATCTGCTAATAATTTTTATACAAAAATATACATTTGGTATTTTTTAAATTAATGCATATTCATTGTGTTCTTTCCATGTCACAAAAGTTATAATTAAAAGGATGGGGCATTATGACATTTAAAGGGATGGGTGAAAGAATGAAAAAAACATTAAAATAACCAATAAAAAAAAAACTGATATGAAAGAGTTTGAGGGTTTCGTTCTCGTCATATTTAAACTCAGACGAAAAAGAAAATACAATCCCTACAAAGAGCAAGAAAAAATTTTTTCTGTTTAAGAAAATTAGATTAAATCCTAAAGATATTAATCGGGGTATAAAAATAATAAAAGAAATTGTAAATTTTATCTCTTTTTTATGTATTTTTCGTTCTTACTGTACTTTTCGAGTTTTGTTGTCATAATCTTTAGACTCTTCATGGGCTTTAAGAAGCTTATAAATTCTATAATTTATAATTAATTATTCAATTCGTCGTATGTGCTTAGTTCCTTAGAAACGACTTTTAATTACGTTCACGAAGAGCATTTTATTAATCATATTATTTCTCGTATTTTGGAATTATTCACGGAACTGCTTCTCCAATAAGTACTGTTCTACGCCGAATAATAGAAATAAAAATTAAGAAAACCAATGAATAATTTACTTTCCTTTTTATTTCTTTATTTACACCGAGTTTAGTTCATTTTATCAGGGGTGATGGAAGGAAACGATGACCAACTCTCCCCATCTTTAATAGAATTCTATTTTCATTAGGCTCTTCAAAATCGAATTTCTTGCCCATCTTGTATTCTAAACAGCATTAACCAATTAAAAAAATAAAATTAAAGCAATTTCCATTCTATTTATGGAAAAATTATCTATTCTATTCATACGCGATTAAATTTTTCAGTGTTAAGCTTTGTTGCATTAATAACTTTTATTATGAACGTTTCCAATTGCAAATGCAATAACAAACGATTCTTATTCCATTCTGTTGAAAGAATATTTTTAGAAGGCATTTGCAGTAATTCAATTTGATTCCATCGAAATGGTTCGATTCATTTATCCTTCCATAGAAACTACAAACGGAATCGATTCATTCCTCTCGTACGTACTTTGTTTTTGGGCCTATTGTCATTTCAAAACAGGAATTCTGTGAATTTTCGTCATTTTTTTTATTCTGTTTCCATGTAGGGGACTATACATTTCTATTTCTGGTATCCTATAGTTTATCAGTCTAGTGTATGAATAACTAAAATTTTATCGAAAAAGTAGTAAATATTTTCGTGTTTTTTCTTTATCGGCAAAACTTTTAAGAATAACAAAAGAATAAACATTAATCAAAATCGTTACGATTTGGATACAAGCTCTTATGAAAAGAACAGAGTGAAAACTTTATGCGAAAACTTATCCCTTGTTTATGTTCTTATTATTTCAAGGAATAAACTTTAACGAAGGCAGTAGATAACCTTGATGCAAATTTATTTGTATAAGAATTAAGATTGAAATTTAAATGTCAAGATCACCATAGTGTCATGTTTAACGATATGGAAGGTCCGAATAGACATATTATTAAATGAAATTTCATAACCACGTATTATATTGTACAAGCTATTTTAGCGTGACGTGGTTTTTGGTAAGATATTATATAAACACTAAATTACGCTATGTTAAATAACATTTGTTTCTGGATTGGAGCGCAGGGCTTTTTAGGCATAATAAGGGAATACGCATTGTTTCAGTATCATTGCATTTTCTAAAAGGTAATATCGAGATCTAATTGGCTTTAAACGTTAGGGGCATAGAATTCAACTCCACCGTAATGACACGCACTCTTGATCCTTTATAAGAGAGCCATGTGCAGTGGATGCGCAAAGATGAAGAAAGGGGCTATGGCCAATACTACAATAATGATCTGTCAGAGTTGCACACTTAGAACACTTTTCTACAATGTTAGAATATCGAGCCAGATATCCATGTCGATCATGTATAACACGAGCCCATATTAATAGACAGTTGAATGCACCAAGAATATTTTTTGGAATCCGTCCAAAATTTAATATGAGCTATTAATATTTTTAATAGTAATATTTTCGAGTAGATATTATTAAAATATTTGTGTTATTTAACATGAAGTAAATAGATAAAAAGTGTTCTGAGGGTATTTAAAACGCCAGATCTACGTGTAAATGAAGTTTGCAATTCTATGTTATATTCGCAAGAAAACGACGACAACTTACTTTTAATTTAGAATGATATGATAAGTTTCTTTTACATAGTTATTAATCTCCATTTTCGTTGCTGGGCGTTTATTTCAATCTACCTTGCCGAATGTCAAGCGTTACACATAAGAAACAGAGTTAGTGGATCACTACTGATTCTGGTAGGAACGTTACAAGAATGACGCTTTTTGAGCTCAACGAGACCTTCTATTTGTCTTGTAGACAGTGTCTTTAATAAAACTTCATAGAAATCACTTGGGGTAATATCAGAAGAAAAGGATGGCTATTCTGTCGGATTCCCACGTCCAATCCAATGACAATTTCATTGTTGGCCTCCAGGGCTATAAGTTTATTCTCCTAACCCGGGTCTCCAGCCAGTTTCTTAAATCCTGCAGAGTTTTCGGTGTTTGATGTGAACTTTGAGATACCTGTTACCTATCTTCGGATCTTAGGCTATCGCAGTTGTTTTTACAATAAAATCAAAATAAAAATGAGAGTTTTTATCTACATATATCATAATTTTCTTGTAAATACAGCAACAACTTTTTACTTCGTTTCTAGACACTTTGTAAAATTTAATTTCGGCTTTTAGTTTCAAAAGCATTATTCAACCCTGTGATTACAGAGGTTGAGTCAAAAGTAGTGGCCGACTTCGGAGGGGGGGGGGGGGGTATAGTTTGACGAATTCTGGGCGAAGACCATTTACCACAAGGGTATATCGCAGTTTATTAAGAGAAAAGAGTGGGAAAAAACGTCAGTACGAATTTGAATGCCATAGACATTGTTCCACCTGCGTCAGCCAGTGTAAAAATATGGCAGAAAAATTGGTGATACGCGGGCTCCTTCGTCACTATTGGAAAAAGGGGACAAGTCTGGGCCCTGGGGTGGAAGATCAGGGTACCAATGAACGGACAGCACGATGGTGGTTCTCCCGCTTTTCGTCTGGAGACATGGGCCTGGAAGATGCGCCAAGGAGCGGAGGACCCAAAGAAGTAGGGATGATGCAGCCCTACGGCAACAAGTGGAAGCCAACCCAGGCAGCAGCACCCGCGGACTAGCGGCGGACATCGGGACATCACAATCGAGTGTGGTTCGACATCTGCACGCCATGGGAAAGGTCAACAGGAGTTACGAGCTGACGCCCGCGCAAGTACAACACTTACCCGTCAACTGCTGAAAAAAATCGAGGTTCTGCCACATCCAGCGTACAGCCCAGATCTGGCACCTTTCGACTACCATCTCTTCCGGTCCATGGCGCACTTCCTGCGTGGACGGCGTTCCGCCAATGTCAGTGAGGTTGAAGACGCCGTGCGTGACTTTTTCGCCCATAAACCGGAGAGTGGTTTCGCGAGGGCATCCGCCAACTGGCTGATCGTTGGATGAGGACCATCGAGCATGATGACCTCTATTTTGAAGATTAGCAATGAGTGGTTCCTGTCTGGTGCCCATTTAAAAGTTTGCGCGGTGGTAATCGGCCACTACTTTTGACTTAACCTCTGTAGTTTGTCATTTTTATGTCAGCTTCTATTTACAGACTTAAGCATCGTGACTCTCCATATATGAAGAGGAGCAAAGCTTGTAGTCATAAAGCTTAACAGTTTTTATTTTATTCCTGACTTTTAATTTTTTAATAATACATTAATACAATAATATAATACAAAGAAATAAATCTTTAGCCACAACAAGGTAATACAAAACAAAAAATAAAATACGTATTTCGATAGAAAGTACTTTTATATTATTCAAAAATGAAAGTACTTTTATGACTACCATAGATAAAGTATTAACGAGAAAGCAGAGAGGATGCCGATCTGAATTACTGTAAGCGCCCCTTCTTTCTGCTCTACATTGGGTAATTTTGAATGAAGTCGTGCAGTATGAATTTTCATAACGGATATGTGGACACGATGTGCTTTTAGCGAAAAGTATTTCTCAGCATATTACGATGGTCAATGCTGAAGGTAATAAGCACGAGCGTTTAAAAATCACTATTATTATTGTGGCAAAACACTTGTACATCTTAAACTTTCATTTGCTTTTCTAAATCTCCATTTTAAAAGACATTTTCCCAAAGTTGTGGAAATATTAAAATGACCTCACGATAGATCTCCGTTCCAAGGAAGAATCTTATGTACAGCTTGTTGGATTGATGTTGTATTCTTGTAGTATTTGCCTCGAATCTAACAGCTACATAAAATCTGCGTAACAGCCATGCTCGCTATACTCCGTTCGTGCCACCATGAATGAAACTGAGAAAAACAGATGGAAACTTTACTCCACCCCGCCTACAATCCTAATTATGCATCTTCAGATTATCCGATAATACAGGGTGAGCATAAATTCCTTTTATCCGATAGATTTTGAGTAATTCAGAATGTACATATATAATCTTAATGAAATTTTTTAAATAATTTTTTTTGAATAATTTTGTGCTAAGTAATGAATTCGCAAAAGGCAACACATATGTATTTGAGACTACGCATAGTAACAAATCTGCAGCAATCCCGTTGACTTGGTCTTGGCTATTTTATTTTGAATCTTTATGGCCCTCCTATTCGGCACAAATGGGAAAATTCATGTACAGTATTAGGTTGGTGCAAAATCAATGAGCGATTGCATTTTATAGATGTACGTGAATCGGTATGCAAATTATTTCTCGACCAATACAGCCATGTTACATCTTTTTAAAGCTCTGGTTCTTCTCTTTAAGCTGATGCTAAAAACTTGTTCAAATGACTAAGTTGTGAAAGATTAGATCAATTTTGCAAATGCTGTCTACATAAGAGATACGCATTTTTTTATTGCACGAGATCATGGGATGACGGGACAACTTCTAAACGTATAACGCGCAGATTGTTTGAAAAATTCCGTGGCGGCAATACCATTCTTGAAAATTAGAATGATCGCGGCCGACATCGAAAGTCGACGACAAAACAACTGAAGCCGAACCACGTAAATCTACACGAGAAATTGATGAAGATCTCAAGGTAGACCATTCGGGACTCGTTCGCTACTTCAACCAAATTGGAAAGGTGAAAAAGCTCGATAAGTGGGTGCCCAAGTGGGTGCACTAAAAGAAGGCTATGGTGACTGTTTGCTGGTTCTGCAACCGGACTCATTCATCACAGCTTCCTGAATCAGGGTGAAGCCATTCCTTCCCGATCATACATTCAACAAATCGACGACATACACCAGATAGTTCAACAACAACGACCAGCATTAGCCAATCGGAAAGGCCTCAGAGGTTAAATGATCTTGATTACGAAAGTTTTGATCATCCAACATACTCATTGATATTTAACTGACTACCACTTTTTCAAGCAGCTCGACAATTTCCTGCTTGAGAGATGCTTCAAAAACCACGACGATGCGAAGACTGCCTTCAACGAATTCGTCGCTTCCAAAAGTCCAGAATTCCATGCCACCGAAATAAATATGCTTGTCTCGTTGGCAAAGTATGTCGACTCTGCAGGATGTTACAATTAATAAAGTGTTGTTTGAAACTACTTATTGCATTTTAAAGTACACTATACATCGGCCATTAATTTTATACCAACCTAATACTTGATTCTGCACTTATCTTCGAAAGTTATTCATATTTAGACGGATAAAGGGACTTTATGATCACTCTCTATAGGAGATATCATGTGTTTTGTCCATAATAAATTGTGTGCCTTGTTTTTTTTATTTTTTTTATTTTAGTAAGGCCCGCCGCAATTCATTTTGCTAGCGCATTTGCTTGCTCGCTCAATTTTTGCTAGCGCTAAATGAATTTGCGACGGGCCTTACTTTCGATATTACCGTCGTATGTATCACATAATTGATATTATAATATTATTCCGTATGCATGTTTATCTAATGACGTAAAAGAAAACGAAAGATGATACATTATAATGTATTTATTTCTTCAAATTTAACTATGTAAATTATGCATTAGAGAAGATATTAGATTCATTAGTCACAGACTTCAGCAATTCGAAGAAGTTCAGATTTACCGTAGAGGTACTGCACATTGATGCTGAGCGCAGATAATGAAATTTTAATATTGAATTTATTTCTTTTCTACATTTCGAAAACCATTAATTTATTCAGTTGAAATTAATTTCTTTTGATTTCCCTATGTTTTAGAAAGCAGCACTGCCCAAGCCGTTTTACTTTCTTTAAAAGCATCATTAATATTCATGCGGTGGTTAAAAATAGGATTTGACTTTCCACTGACTGACAACACAATAAAATTCCTGCTTCCCTTTTCCTTTTATTTTTTAAAACTACTTACTCTTTTTATTTTTTTAGATCCAGTCTTTTTTATATACAAATTAAATCTTTTTTTTTTTAAATTCAAGAAAAAGAGTTAAAAGCATATTAATTTATAAATACACGCATAAAGCAAAAATTCACTTTTGTGAATTCTCTTAAAGTTGTTTTCCAGTTTTTCTGCATTTTTGTTTATGGCAAATGACTTAGAAATAAGAGAACTGTTTGAATAAATAATTAAATAAAAAAAATACTTCGATTATTCCAAGAGATCCTTTCTTTACACAGAAAAGCTCATGGAAAATACGGATATTTGATTGCTTCTCTAAGAGAGGAAATTCTTTTGAAAGACGGAGAGAGAAAAAAGGAACGATTGCTGTTTCGGGTCTCTTCAAATTGATTCTTATAATATTCGAGTGCCACAAAAAAGAACGTCTCTTCTGACTGAAATGAGACAAGGTTTTCAGCCCAAAGCAGGGGGAAAAAAAGTGCTCGGCTTGTAGAGAAGTAAATAGATTTCGGTTCGTGCTTGACTGCTTCTGTTTTATATGAAAGCGAATGTTAGAACGTCTTTAATGTAAACTACCTCTCTATATTTAAAAAAGGAAAGGGGAAAAAATGAAGTGATGACGTTTTCTTCTTTTGTCGATTATGTGCACTATCGGCATCGAGGACACGCAATTAAGGATTCGCAAATGTAAACAGTCTGCAGCGATTAAATTTCATTTTTATACGAAATGGGCATTTGCTTACGGATCTGTGGGAGACTATTTTTTATGATCATTATATTGCAAGGAAAAATTGGACAAGAGTTTAAATCTTTTTATATAAAAAAGAAAATGTGATTTCGGATGAATATTATAATGATTGTTAAAGGCATTAGGATCTCTAAAACACACATCAATTTTTATTTTTTTTTATTTATGAGATGAAGAATTAATTAATTTTCTTGAAGCTCGACAAATATATTTTAAAGTGCCTGGAGATATTCTTCCTCGATATAAGAAAATTTGAGTTAAGCTTTCTTAATATAAAAATAATGAGGACCTGATCATGCAACGTCTTGAATCGAAGTAGTAAATATACAAAAATGAAATTTTGGATTTCATTAATTTTTTAATAAGAACTCCTAAATTTTTAAATTTTCATTATTAAAAAATAAAAATTCAAATTTCAATTTTACGGAAAGGAGGGGAAAAAACTTGATTTGACTGACATTTCAATTTTCACTGTCTTTCAGTTTTCTTCGTCTTACAGGCGAGCTAATTAATTAAATTAATGGACTTTGTCCAGGGCGCCGAAATTTTTTTAAGCTTTGTGTTTTCAAAAAAAAAAGCTTGTTTCAAGTAGTAAATTTGATGATCGTTTTAACCATTCTTTTGCCCTATTATTACTTTGCATGCCTATTTGTTTCTTAATAATTCTGATTCAAATTTAAATTTTATTGGCCAAACTCGTTTGTTTACCCGTTACCGCCCAAGAATCCTTGGTAGAAGCTGCTTGAGATTCTTATTCGACAAATTTCAAATAACCTATTTACAGTTATTTATGGAAAAACTTAATACGATGATGACAATAGCACAGCATTTAGGAAGTAAGGAAGAAACATAAAAAAAGAAAATCAACTATGACTACGATTTCATTCACGTACGTTGAGTTGACCAACCATGAAACAAGTTTTGATTCGCATGAAAATGGAAGAAGAGGAAAAAATTAAAAATTCCTTTTGGATCCCTCATTTCGTATCTCGGAGGAACTAAAATGGCGCTATTCGGATGGTCGCCAACGACTGTCTGGTAATATGACGTCATTACTAGAGGCGCGCGAGGCCGAGCGAAGTGGGAAGGCGACTGGCACGTGGCCAACAACGGCCCATTAGGCCAGACATACGTCATCGCTCAATTGCTACTTAGAGGAGACATTGGTGGAGAGTGCCACGTGGTCGAATTATTTCCCAAACGTTTGCTAGGATTACTGCAGATAAGGCCGAAATTTGAAGCGTCTTCTTCGCCGTTCTCTCTTTGAAGAATTTAAACAGATATTCCGACGCTAAAAGTTCAATCTTCTCCTTTTCTCTCCCTCTCTCTCTCTCTCTCTTTCGCTTTTACTACACACCAATGGAGACGTCAAGCCAAATTCTTATTCCTATTAATCGTAAAATTGCTATCTTCACATAAGGTTTGGCACATAAAGGAAAAACTCAATGATTGCAAAAATCTATCATTTTTAGAAAGTGGTTTTGTGCAAGTTTGCTTATTAACTAACTGTTAAAATTTCCAAGAACTTCTCGAGGAAATTGAACGCCATTGCGTTTAAGAAATCTTTGGTTTCTTGATAAAACTCGATTTCGTTACATGTAAGATATACAGTATCAAAGATCAAGAACATGAAATAGGTATACAGTAAGATCATTTTCATATAAACAAGAAACAGCGACGCTGTGCGACATTGAATGGAACTCTAGGCGGGTTTTTAAAGCTTCCTCTATACAGTGAGGGTCGGAACGTGTTTCTGTCTTTTATCGTTTCTTTGAATCAAATATTTTAAATCTGCTACATCTCTTTGAATATCACTGTGTTAGCAGACAGTAATATTTCAGTCAATGAAAGGAAAACTTCCATGATTTGGTTCAAACCAGGGACCATCTGTATCCATCTCACCGCCCTTACCTACTGAGCTGTCGCAGTCACTGGTACAATAATGATGTCGCAACGTATCTTAATGGACTTCATGAAGCCACAAGATAACCCAGATGGCAAGTCAAGTATTTTTTCTTCTCTTTAAGCAATTTCGGAATAATGTGGTTAATTAAGTATTTGGTATTCTTGAAGAAATTACTCCAATGATCTGAATAAGAAGTCCATAAGAGACGGTTAAGACAGCATTGCTGTAATAGTGTTCGCGACAGTTCAGTTCGAAATTTCCCTTTCATTTACCTCTTTATATATAAAAATATTTATTGGCATAATTCCCCTAGGAATATCAGTCACTTAATTTACCAACAGTAATTCAAATTATTTTATCACATTATGGTATTTAAAATGGAACTCAAGCAGTTTAAAGTGGATACACGTTAATTGAATGATACATGTGCAAATATGCGTCACGAGTAAAGTGGTATCGATCTTCCAATTCAAAATATTTGTAATTCGTTTGTTTGTTCGAATAAATAAACTGCATAGTTTTCATATTTACATGAAAAAAAATAAAATAAAAGCTCCCTTATAATGCAAACATGTACATATTGAAACAAAGCACTAAAAAATCTTGAGCTGCAAAATTGAAATTCTGTAAGAAATATGCTTGTAGGATTGACATTGGTACTTTAATTCTTTATCGAAGTAAAATAGATATATATTTTAAGGGTTCGTATTGCGTGACAGTGCCAATATTTTATTGGTTCCTTTATTTTTTTTCCCCCCTCTGTTTCCAGAAGCACCAACAGTTCAATTTAGTTTTTCGACCCTTGCGACTTGTGGAAAGACATTCGTTTCCCATTCCGATCATTGATTTCTGATAAGGAATTTAAAACATTTTTTTTAAAGATCTTCACCTAACCTATCAGCTATTTTCTCCATTTTACCAGTTAACCAAATAATGCATTTGGTTCAAATTTTCTCGAGTCCCTGTCGCTGCGCTGCATAATAAACGGGTGTAATAGGCGAATTTTTTAAAAAACGCAACTTGTTAATGGGAATTATTTTAATTTACATTCGGAGCTTTCCCTTTTGCATTCTAATGGGCAATTATGAGATTGACAGACAATTAATAGGACGGTGATTAATTGCTCTTTGTGTAAATGGTTATTATTGTTGTGTTTAATTAAATTAAGCCACTGGCAACTCTTAACCGGATTGCTATTTGACAATCGTCACGATACCCGGTAACATCAATCACCGATGACCGAGGTCACACAAGGTTCAGTTCAGAAAATACAATGATCTAAAACGAAAAAATGGTTTCAATACCGTTTTCATTGCAAATAAGTTTAAACTGGCTTGGCCCTCCAAAAAAAAAAAAAAAAAAGTTGTAAAATAAAAGGAAAAAAAAAGGATTGCAGCGAAACCAATTTTGCGATGATTGCAATAATTAATAAATCCGCGCCTTAAAGCCGAAGTGCGAAATGTTTCCATTGCAGCGTTCTAAAACCGATAGAAAAGGTTTCCTGATTAAAATTTCAAAAGTCGAATTCATTCTGGATTTTTTTATAGCTTTGCAGTTTTCAAGGATTAGTTTTGTTTCTTTCCTTCTCTGTCTTTCTTTTCTTTCTTTTAATGGATTATAATCACAATACAAATTCGCTACTTCGTCTGAAGAAAAACTGCGTGTAATTAAAATTAGAAATTAAATAATGACCATTTATTTTAGACCGAGATAAGAAATTTGTTGAAAAATCACCAAATAGTACTTTAAAAAGCAATTTTTCTTGAACTTTTGGTTATTTAGCGCGACGCTTTTACAATAAAAAAAATAGCATGATTATTATTGAATCAAGGAATTTAATTAAACCTGAATTATAATTATTCAAATTAATTACTTCGAATTAATTGCATAGACTCGGTAACGGAAATTCAAGCAACACAAATTAATTCAAAGGATCCTTTTTATTGTTGCTCTTCTGTTTGTTCACTAAATCATCTGAAACACCAGCAACAATTCTTGAAGAAAAATCGACAACTCTTATAGCTGATTATCGTCATCAATAACATAAGGGCTAGGCTATAAACTCACCCTTTCTACCTTTTAAAATTCAATCTTTCAATTATAGATGTCGAAAATCAAGCACTCGTGATTAAAATTAGAGATATAGTAGATAAGGCATAGAAGGAATCTGATTTGTTTCTCTTATCAAAGGTAAACCATTCCAGTCTAATGATAAAAATTGTCATTTTATATTTATCTGATATCAATATTGTCCTTAAAATTATCATATAGTCTACAGTATAATGTATTAAACTTAGAGATACGCAAGCATGAACAGATAAATTTACTAATTTTAAATTAGCTTCTGGTTATTTAAAAATTCTTCAAGGCAAAAACAGAGTATTATGCATTAACTGGCAAAAGTGAAATACAGAGGCTGTAGATATACCTTATGGTTGTGATGAAAAAATATACACTTAAAATGAGATTGCCAAAAAAATCTATTTTACGAAACTCTCATTTTTGGCCCAATTAGAAGGGAGATGTGTCCCGTTATATCTAAAATTTGTTATTTCCATAAAATTATCGTAAAACAAGAATAAGCTTGAAAGTATATTCAAATTGATAAATATTAGCCTAATTCGATGGTTGGTTGGTTTATTTAAAATTTTGGCGTCAACTGCTAAGGCCATTTTGCGCCTTTTACATAAGTTATATCTGTAAGCAGCCCAGGACAAACACAAACATCCATGCCCACGGCGAGATTCGAACCCACGACCAGGCGGACTCACCCTAATTCGAAATAACATACGGAATTATCAATAAAACATAAAAATCCAGTTCCAGAATGTTCGATGATGATAGACTATGCACATTATCTAAACTGCTTTTTTGATAACTTATAATGTATACAGAACTTCTGTCAACATTATTGTGTCAGTTAATTTTTGGAAATTACCGTATATTAACCTCTCTGCCCAAGTCTGAATTAAAACTTCATATAAAATTTTTTGTTAATTTATTAGCATCAGATAAAATATAACATTGTCTATTATTATATGGAGAAAAATGTATACAGTTTAATATTAATCATCAACATCTTCATCTACTGCATCATTGCTGTCATCACTGTAATTTTCATTACTTTCCTCACAATGGTAACGGCTGCGCGCGCGAATTTAAGGCAACTGCTAATTTTACGATTTTATGTTGTGAAAAAAATATCAACATTATATCGAGAGGTACCATGTCAAAGTTTTAAGCCAAATTATCACTGGTGACGAAAAATGGGTTGCTCACGTTACCCGGAATCAAAACAACAGTCCATGGGAAGTAAAGTGAAGTTCAAGCAAGCAATTTCAGCAATTGGTGTTCTGATAATGGTTTAAAGATCTACTTAAATAAATCTAAAATTATCCAGTTCTCCTGTAAAATAACGAAAATAATTTTTTATTATTATGTAACTACTTTAATGTAAAGTGACACAAATAAATACTACAGGAATTAAGGTTACCTTCGTCATACTTCATTTGGATATAATCAAATTTTCTTCACATTCACTTCATCACAGTCATTTCGTCTCAATCATTTTGTCACTCAGTTAGCTCGGCAGATCCAATATGCTACTTTCGTCACATGCTTTTCGTCCCAGATCGTTTAGTCACTAAATCGATAGTGTATCGATGTATTGACTGAGTGACAAAACGATTGTGGGACAAAATAAATGCGATGACTTTTACAGTTGTTTAAATTAATTATTTAATTGTTGTCTCCTAAGACATTGCCATATTTATATTGACTATTAGAATTAGCTATATAGGGGTTGTCCATAAATTAAGTAACGCAAAATGATATCTTTTTTAGAACTCACCCTCCCTCTTGAAACGTCCCCATAATGCATGTCCTGATCTCCCACTCGATAATTACGTAACGCTGCATTCGACTACCCCCCCCCCCCGAATGATTTTCAAAAAACGTATAATTTTCAAAGGGTTTATTTTCTAGCATTGTGATAAATTTACGGAGTAAATTAAACTTTTGAACAGTAATTAATGAAACATTATATTTTATTAACTCTAAAATGAAAATCTCTCATCCATAGTATTTGTTTATAGTGATTGTATTTTATAAGAATTCCATCCAATCACACCAATCGTTATGTTCCTGATCATGTATTAATAGCGTTGTAATTTTATCTTCTTTTTACTATAAAAAAGCGGGAAATAAATGGTGAAACTAGTCAGTTTTTCAAACTAACTATTATATAATGTAAAGCCTTCGTTTCTCTTATTAGAAACAACAATACAACGACACCCAATGACCTGTTGACTAAGATAAGTTTCTATAAAGTGATGGTGTAACTACTGAAGCTATGCTTCAAATTATAAGCCTAAATATACGAATAAAATGTCTCCATAAAAATGGGGATAACTGTCACTGATGAATATTTTTCTTTTTGCAGTATGTGAACCAATTAAAAGAAATGCCACGATCGAAGGAAGAACGAATTGACATCATTCTGTTGGCTGGGAATAGTACCATCCGATATGTAGCGCATACTTTCAATGAAACTCACGGAACGCAGATAACCCATGACACCGCGGCGAAACTAATCTAGAAATTCAAGTACCATCGGCCACGAAGCCTGATCTGGACGACCGAAGACAGCAACGGATTGTGTACCAGAAGGAGTATCTTAAAAGGAGAATCACATTAGCTTTCAAACAAACAACGGGAGAAACATTGTCACCTGTTCGAAAGAATTGTTTAGACGTGTGGAGCATATCCTGTAACTGTAGCAAAATACACTATATTCCCCATTTGTGTAGAGACTTTTTACTCATCCTGTAGAAGAAAAAGGAAAGGAAAAATTCCGCGACCTGGATTCGAACCAGAGACCACGAGTTGATTCCGCTCGTCGCCTCTACCATATGCTACTCGATTGTGCCAATGAGATTCGCGCTTGACTTAATTTTTCTAACACAAAACTCACGCAGATTAAATTCACAAAAAATCACGCAGTGGGCAATTCCAAATTATCAAAAATATGGATTTTTCTCAGGTTTGGTTCCTGTTCAGTCTGAGGAATCTACATCAATTGCGGTTCTTTACTGGAAGGTATCAGTAAATTCAACGGGAAGAGTTCAAAAATTATTGATTTTAAAGACATTAATTCAAAATCTTTTTTTATCTTTCACTGTTAATTTTTAAATTAAAGGAGCTAATTAGAAAGAACCTTGGACGAAAGAATCATCTTGAGAAGTTAGCTTCGGAACAGTCACTAAGTCAGTCGAAAGTTCTGGGTCGTTAATGTTTAGCTGATTCTTCACTTAAAATCTCGGACGAGTTTGCAATCTTTAGTCTGCAACGATTATTTTTAAGAGTCTCATTATTTTCGCAAAGATAAATCTTGAAAAGATTATAGCGAGAGAAAGCTCCCGTTTCTCAAAACTACATACTTTCGCCGATGCTCCTAAATTGCTTCGAAGAGCTCAAATCCAGGTTCCTTGCTTGGATTCCAAGAGCTTGTTATCGGATTCACTTTTCTATGGGTCTTCCAAGAGTTCAACTGGAATCTGTGTGTCTAAGTCAGAAGCTTAGCTCTTTATGTCCATCAATCTCATCACTATTGGTCGACCTGACATGTTCATTTTACCTATCGACTTTTGGATGATTGCACTGTTGGGTTGTTTACGGTTTTCAAAGTCAATGATAACGAGGTTCTTCAATATAGCGAATATATTCGATGTGCATGGCGAGATGTATGTAGAGGATTTTCTATATATTCCAGAAAAACGCCATTTACTTTCTCTTAAGCCAGAAATGAAAATATACTCAAATATATAAGAAATAAAGTTTTAAGGAGATGATGATATCACCTAGTTAACAGAATGAACTTCCAATCTCAAAAGGATCTAGAAGCATTTTGGTTGAGTACTCAGGTTGCGTATCTCAAACGAGTCTTGTCAAGTAGCTTGTGAATTTTTTCCTCTCTAATGCTTATCCGTAACCTGAAACAGCTGTTACCAATTCTTTTAAGATAGAGCAAATTTAAAATTTTATATAACTATCCACTACACTGGTATCTCCGTGCAAGTTTTATTCAGTTAATGTTAAATTCTAACGAGACAGATTACTAAGAAAGCAATGCCTCACATTTCCTTCCCCTCCCCCACCAGTCATTTATAATGACTGAAAAATGAAATTTTGCATGCAGCAAATTTGAAGTTTCCCGAATTTATGCTCGGAGTTACTGAGCATTCCGACAGATAGTGCAGCTGTATTATGTTAAAATGTCATTTGTGAAAGACATGTTTACAAGATATAACTAAACTGTTTGATGCAGGAAAAGAAACCGCTGTAAATCGTCTGAAACGTTTCTGTGCTGTACATAGAATTTGTGCAGTAGCAGAGAGACCTTATGTTACGTTCCAATTGAATGCGCATTGGAAAGTGCGGAAAATGCTGGGTAAACTAATGACACAAACCAACAATTTTAGTCAGGGAACCAATTGAATATTTTATTGAGATAAATAAATGCAATAATTAAACCAGAAAAACGTTTCTTCTAAAGAAACCCACTTATCCAACAACATTAGCTTACATCTAAGCAAAATCAAATCTTACTGCTGAAAATCAAAATAGCACTCAATTAATAATCTTAATAGCATCTAAGTTACTATCAAAATAAATTTATACCTCTGTAACACATAAATAATTCCATGTATTAAACGCAACAATAATTGTCCTCACTATAACTTCACACTATAGCAAGATACGACAACCAAGTCACAAATAAACTTAAAGTTACACATAAACTTTATGCCAAATAAACAAGTTGCTATATTAGCACTGTATGTAATATTCTCAACCGTTCGCAAATCCGCTACGATTACAAAACATAGACATACTTTAATTTGTCAAAGGCTCACTAGCCTAACTCGGTCATAAACTACCAATAAAGTCTTTCAAATTTAAACTTGTCTTTAAATCTACTATAATTATGAGTCCACAGTCCAACAACTAAATTACTGTAATTCAGCTAATAATAATAGCATACTTCTTCTAACTGCTAATCAAAATAATCGTATTATTACATGCTTCCATACTCAAATAAATAATTCATATACATTCATGAAAAGCATTCTTATAATTCTTTTCATTCACTACTGAAACTCTTAGCTAACAATTTGGCATAACGCCTATCAGTAAATAAAGTTCAACAGTTCGTGTCGATAAAGTCACTATTAATTAACACTGGCATGCACAATTGCAATTAATACGCTTAAAAAGCTTTAAATTGTTATTTAACCATAACGGTAAATGCTTACTTCTGCCAAATATCTATTAAGACTAATACACTCGGGCTCGTTATCTAAGCCTATATTTTAACACCTTAAATCCACTCAACTTAACACTTCATTATTATCACTGATAAATTGAAACCACACACTATTTCTCAAAGCACTGAGAAAACTTTCCATTGACAAAATCAAACGTCACTCTAAAACGGAACTGCCACTTCAATAAACAGCCGTCAAAGGCATTTACATTTAACACTAGAAACGAAACACTATCATTCGTTGAATTAGCTTAATCATGAGCTTCTCTTTAACGCTCTTAATTTTAACTAGCACTCAATGTAGAAAAAGAGGAAACTTTGGCTACTTTAAACTCACGTAGCTTGACACGAATTTATTAATAGGAAACGCATTCAGTACTCACAGTTTAACCAACGAGATTTGAATGGCGTACACGCAGATATCCCACGCTATCTATTGCGAATGCAGATAGCCCTCGTGGAAATGCTCCGGTCCAACGCTGGCGTTGCATAACGAAAACTCGAGAAGCATCCTCGTCCACGAATATCTGACGCCAATAATCCACTTCCAAACGGGTCAAGAAATTTAATGGAGCTGATGGCGAAGGATGTGGCGGAATATCTTGCCTGCAATTCAAGGGAATTTCTTTGTAGCGCTTACGGCGTGGCCGAGGTTTTTCCTTCACTCGCTCCCGTCCGCTGTTTTCCGACGCTACGGCGTTACTTCCGGTCGCTCCTCCATTACTCGCTAATCCAGTCGAGTTTCTCATAGAAGTAGCCCTTCTTGAAACAAACCGTTCGGTTTCATCGCGACGTGCAGCATATCTTTCTACCTTCTCTCCAACCGTCGCTCTCCACTTCTTGTTTTCGACTCCTCTCCTGTTTTTCCGAGTCGAATTACCCGCCTTCCGTCTATCTTCGTTTACTACTGGCGCTCTCTGTTGTCGAAAAACTCGTCCTTTGTTACAGCGAGGTTTGCTTTGCTGTAACACCTTAGCTGCTGAACTCAATAGGTTGATTTAAGTATAGATGGCAGCGCCTATGCTTTATGTATCTGAGGCTATGACGCTATGGTCGAAATAAGGAGAAAATCTGGGCAATGTTAAGAATACTGTATAAGAATATGCATGTAAATTGTTCAGTTCCACAGTGTTCGAACAACAATGTTAACACAAAAATCTCAAGTTTCATGGATTTCCTACAGATCGAAAAATTCAGTGAGGTTAAATGAGATGCCGTAGCCTAGCCCAATATTTAGCATCGTCACTTTCGTAAATCGTAATGCATTATATTATTTGCTCACTGTTAGTCAATACGTGTTTATTTCCGTCAGTTTTCGCTCCTGGATCAGATAGGGATCAATTCCCAATTATAAATTTGTTCCGCAATCAATTATGAACACAATATAAAAAGTGCATTATATTAGGTTGCTTCATAAATATTAGCCGATTTCGCTTAGGCTACTTTGTATGAGCCTTACGATGCGTAACATTATAACAGGACCTACGACAACCCCCTGGTAATAAGTACGAATCGTTCAGAAGTTTCTCCAGTAGCTGCACGTGTAGTGGTGCAGAAATTAACGTCAGGGAGCAGCGCGATGGAGCAGGCTTGTGATTTTGCACGAATACAAACTTGGACGGAATGTGGGAAGCCGTTGCTAATGTTAATGGAGCATGGGGTGGTGCAAGACGAGTGACAGAACTGTCCATGGATTATTTGCGAAGTTTGGCGCTGATGATAAGCATATTAATCGGTAAAGTGCGATTCCGAACAGTTACGGCAGAAAGTGGAACAAAAACCTGCACGATTCACCAGCGACAATCAACAGAAATTGCGAACAAAACAACCGTCACTGGTGAATCGTGCAGGACCAATACTTCTCCAAGACGGTCCTCGTTCACATGTGTCTGTTGCAACCCTGCAAAAACTTGTTTGGGGTACGAGGTCCTCCCACATTCTGCGTATTCACCACACTTGGTCCTAGCCGATTTCTACAAGTTTGGTCATTTGGACAATTTCTTGCGGGATAAACGGTTCACTGATCGAGATGCTTCATTACTGTTGTCACCAGTTTTTTTGGAATATTGTAATCCCGACTTCTGTCACCGTGGCATTTTTTCATTGCCACTGTATAGCTGTTGAGGGCAGTTATTTCACTTAAGAAAATGTATTCCCTTCCTTGTTTCTGGTGTCTTTTTCTTTCCATCAAATCCGGTCAATACTTATGAAACAACCCAATAAATACAGGGTGTCCCAAAAGATGTATACCCACTTTGAAAAGTTATAACTCAGCAACGAAACGAGATAGAAATATAAGATTTATTGTATTTTGTTACTTAAACTTCCTTAAGCCCGTACATTTTTAAAACAAAATGTCCACTTCTGCCACGGTACATTCCCAACACCGACGTCGAACAGAACAACATACCGACTGGATTGTAGCTAATGGATTGTACCGATGGATTTGGCGATACCAATTTCACGAGAGCATTGCCTCACTGATTTCTTTGGGAACCGTGCAAAAACCTCCGTGACGGCATCAACATTCTCATATCAGTGGAACTTCTCTTTCTTCCGCACCGACCTTTCAACACATCTTTCACCGTTCCTTCGGCTTCAAACTTGTCTCGGAGTTTTGTTGGCGGTGGTGTACCAAATTCAACCCTCCAACGTCGTTGAACCACAACAACATTCTCTACTTTCCAATAACATTTCAGTACCTACTTACGTTCATCGAATGAAAGGCTCACCGCCATTTTGGTTTATAAACAAATGAACAACAATGAACGTGTTGCTATGCTTTTCCAGCGCCGTCTGGGTCATACACAACAAACCTTATATTTCTATCTCATTTCGTTGCTGAGCTAAAACGTTTCGAAGACTGTATACATCAATTTGGGACACTCTATAGAAAGTTTCGTACGTTTTTCATTGTCCAAAAGAAAAATCTTATTACAAATCCAGTCACATAATACTTATATTAACAGAGACAATGTGAAATATTGAAATTTAAAAGAATTTATCAATTATAAAAGTAAATTCAACAATTTTAAAAACAAAACGCGAAAACAATATTTCAATGGCTTATGAAACTTAGTTTAGAAGCCAAAGTGTTAAAATTTGTCATGAAAATTTTAAAAAGAAGTGAATTTCCAAAGTCTTAAAAGATAGAAGAAGATTGCGAACAACTGGATAAAATATTAACGGATGTTTAGGTCCAAGCAAATCCTTAGCTTCGATAACTCTTAGAATAGACACAGAATGCAATGAGACTTAATAAGTTACATTTATTTTCCTCGAATTATATTTGTGACGCCGCGCTTCTTGCTGGAGTGTACGACTATCAAAATTCATATCATGCCTTTAACGAGAGTGAGCGAAGGCTTGAAGGACCAATCACAAAGCGCTGAGTCCACGATTTACCCTGACGTGTCATCTCCTCCTATTTCAAATCGTGTTTTAAGGAATCCTAACATTTCATTTCAAACATAAATGTCGCCATTAAACCAAATTCGGTTTTATAACTGGTTTACTGGGTACTTTTCTCTATAGTCTATAGCATAAGATATGAATGCCGTATTTCATTTTTGTGAAAAGAAATAAAATCTGTTAACACACTTCTAGATGGAGTTTCCTCCTAGACTTCTATGTTGCGGGTTTCATTACATATCGAATGCAAGCGAGTCATTTGTAGAATGTAATACTTCACCACGTGCAAATAAATGATTTATATCTAAAAATTTTGGGTAGATTTAGAAATTTGCTTCTAAAATTAAAATTTTGCGGTTAGGTGTCTATTATTTATGATGTGATGCAGGAGGTCGATATTTAAGTAAATTTATCATTGAAAGAAATTTTGATCACGTTGGAACAATTTTGGGATTATTCGAGGGTTATTTTGGAACATTCGTTTTTCTATTCGCTTTCTCGAAACGCTTGAAATTAGATAATAATAAAATCATAATCAACATGCTTCACGAATAAATAACTGAAACTATTAATAGAAAGGCTTTTGCCGCCGCCTTTAAAAACGCTTAAATAAATTTGTGATACTTGAAATTCTGTTTTATATTTGAAAATCTTGACTAACATCAGACCTTCTTTTCAAAGCAAAGAAGGTCAAAGAATCTCCGCCTTTGATATATACTTTGAACGTTGAAATATGCATTTATCGTGGAAGCTTTAGAATATTAAAATTAATTATTTAATTTGAATTAAAAATTATATTTGTTTTTAAATTTGTGTAGCCTTTGCAAGTTTTACATACGAGGTGAATCCATTAAAATTGCCAGCTTTAACACTGTTGCAGTTGCGAAGTGTTTGAACCATTTTGTACGAATATTTTGAGCCACAATAAAATTTACGGCTGTATGTTGAACCGCGGCAGAATTTACGTTGCACTTGAACAATGGAATTACACCTTCTCAAACTATATACACAAAACGACTTCTTCTGTAGTCTCGTCATTTCCCTATAAACAAGAAACAGCGCCACTGTACCTGAAATGGTACATGGATTTGAAAACTTTGAACCATTCTCTATCCAGTGATGAGCGGAATGTGCTTCTGTCTTTTTACAATTTGTTTGAAATAAATATTTGAATTTGCTCCATCTTATTGAATAATTCTATATACAGTAATAGTATCACTCATGCAACGAGGTAAAGTATTCCGTCTTCCATGAAAATGGTGTCGTCGCTGAACAGCATATCGTTCAGCATATCACGATATTTTCGTCCGGTTACGGAAGACATTTATTATACAGAATTATTGTAATGCCGGAGTGATATCCTCATAGGAAACTTTTTTATAAATTTTACAGTGAAGCCACTTAACGGTATTTTTCGGTAAATGCAATGGAAGTTTCTGGAACGGATGGGGTGATTCGGAAGCCCACATTCGACCATTTTGGGTGTTTAATGTGGTTCACTTCCTAAAGAACTTTTCAAGGAAAAGCACCATTGACCTCCATTCTGGCCATAAACTTCAGAGCAAATGTCAATCGCTTCTCATAATTATTGTATAGCATTTGCTTTACACAGCTTGTCGTGTATGGTTAAAATTGTATAATTCTGAGCAAGACTTTTTGCATTGTGGAGCACGTCATATGCTATTGTCGAACTAATGCTTCGAGATCAGCAAGCGATAATCGCAGATTGCAATTTCCTGTTTCCAATACTTGCATTGGTTTCCGCTATCGAACTTACCTAGGACCCTTCTAATTTATTAAACTTTTGAATCTCTGATCTAATTAGTTAGATGATAGAGGATCCTAATCGCGTGATGAGGTAAAGTGAAACTTATAGTGAAAAGCGTTTCTGACGAATTCCCTTTATGACTTTATGAATTCCCTTTATGACAAAGTCGCTGATTTCATTTTATAGAAATTATTAGCTACAACAACACGCTATCTTTCTCCTTCTGACGTAAAATTAGAAATTATGAAGTAAATTTTTTTTTCGCGGAATACTGCTTCCATGTCTTAATTAGTCTCTTTGATAAATGTAGCGGTGTTCAGGTTGTGACGTCGAATACAGATGAGTCTGTATAGGATATTTTAATTATGGTCATCCCGTATGGCAGTTTTTAGCCACAAAGTAATGTATGCTGCCGCATATACATTTCTAAACTGCGTAAATGAGAAACATTTCTCCCCGATGTCAACAACTAAGACTTGCTGATCTTCTCTGCTATCGTGCAACAGTAGTGAGAAGGTTTAGCATGCCAAGCCCGATCAAACTTTTCAGCTGTCCATTATGTGAAGTCCAAATGAATCTTGCATTTATTGTTTTTCTACCATTTCATTTCACAGAGAAAATTGTTTGTCATTCGCCTGTTACATTTGTAATATGTAATAGGCGAACAGGGCTGTGAGTTTCGGTGGAATCATAACCAGCTTCAAGCAAATTTTAAGATTTGTTCATTCTTCTTCATCATTTTCATTTTCATTTCGTCATGAACACACAAAAACACTTCAGTAATAGCGATCATTCTTATTGGAAGCAACAAAAAATGATGAAAAATTCACTCAAGCCATCAAAAGACTCAACTGGAAGGTTCAGGATTGAGAGAAATCAATATTTCTGGTATAAGCCCAGAAATCGCATAGCGCATCATTTAGATCTATGTACTTTGCTTAGCGCATCATTTATTGATTCGAATAATAAAGGGATTGTTCGGAAAATGTAGGATAATAAGTACATGGTGTGATTGTACACGTAAAAATAGGCATAAAGTCCCTTATATAAAATCTTCAAAACTCAGGTTTTAAGGAACTAACGACACGCGAAGCTTGCGTAGCCCTTTCATGCATGAATTATTAAAAAATCGAAAAACATTTTTCTTTCTGCATTAATAAACAAAGGAACACGGAAGAAGTATAAAAACGTTTATTCATGTTTTTTAACATACAGTATTAATTTTACAGTACTGTCCACTATAGTGGCCTAATGCATCTTTGGACTTTAATCCAATAGAAGGAAAAAAATTCAAACTGGTCTCTTGAATCTTATTTTGTGTGAGAAATCTCAAAACCGATTTTTTCCTACATAACAGCAAATAATAGCTGTCCACTGTAGTGGCCATGATGCACGAAAGGGTTAAAAAAAAAACTGGCGAAAAACGTCATTTAATCTCAACCGAGGCCAACGAGATAAGGCCTGGAAACGAAAAAGTCACCTAACCAACATCTCAATCGTCATTATCTCCATCTTGGATGTTAAAAATCAGTGTTTTTCCTTTTGTTAAAACAATGAAGGTTGGATTGTTGCTAGCACCCAGTTGCTCAGGTGACTTTTTCGCTTCCAGGCCTTGTTATCTCGTTGGCCTCGATCTCAACTGAGACCAACGCGAAAGACAGGCCCTCAGAGCTGAAAAGTCAGCTGATCAAATTAGGTCTAGCAACAATCCGATATTCATTATTTCTAACAAACGAAAAAAACACTGATTGTTAAAATAATGAAGGTTATATTATTGCTAGATCTATCTTGGTCAGGTGAATTTTCAGTGCGAAGTCTGTATTTTTCGTCTGACGTAACGACAAGATTGTTTTAGACCCTTAATTTTGAGTTTTAGACATTTTCGATAAGGAATTTTTTCTTAGATTGATGCATGGAATCACACTATATAATTATTATCCTACATTTTCCCTGCATACCTACTGAGCAACAAAAGGAATACCAGGAAATTACATAGGTTGTAGGAAGCAACTCCCGATAGAAGGCATAGGGCTGTGGCAAGCAGACAACAACCATAGGCACCTCCATGCAATTTACAATGATTACAAAAAGGCCTGTAAGAACATCTAGGGTTATTCTTCCAAAAACAGCAGTTTTTTTTACAACCTTTCCCTGTAGCTTACCATCGAGCAATTAACTTAACCTAATGTAAAGCTCGAGCATATTCGGAAGAAAACAAAATTCGATCAATGATGACCAAAATTTGCTAGAAAGTATTGAACCATTTTCTAGAAAACTAAATGTATACTTTAACCAAATCCACTAACGAGAAGTGAGCCATTCCTGCAGATGTACAGACAAACAGATCGAATGCAATGAGTGCAATTGCGAACGCGCCTAATAATACTCTATTACTCTTCCTTGAATGACTTGTATCGATCATGTCACGTGGCACATTGTAACAATTGCTTTTTTTTTAAACTTACTGAAACGATCCATTTCTGTTACAATCATTATCTTGCAGAAATTGTTTATCAATACCTCGGAGCGGTTGTAGGCCATTTTTTGTGTGACCAGATTTTCAATTTGTAGATTTATAACCGTCTACTTCAAAACCGTCCCTCACAATAAAACAATCTTATTAAGCATTTTACGAAATAAATAAAATTATGGAAAGACTGCATAAATTCCAAGAATTTAAAAAAATTTGCTTTAAACTTCTTTACAAAAAGTTCCAAAATCCGAGTCAAGACAAAGAACAAATATCAGAGAAAGGTTGGGAGGGAGGGAGAGAATGGATTATTTTGAAGACTGGATTTAAGGACAGTTTTTCGGGTCAATGGAGCCATTGGTCATGTTGGCGATATAGATGAGGGGTTTTTGAGAGCGATTTGTCACAGTTAGAATAGAACGTTTCTCTAGAAATAGCCTCATAAAATCGGTGCAGTTTGTATGCAGACCCTATCATCACCCAAAATCTGGAAGAATATCGAAACTGGTGACGTCTTTTCAACGAAACGAGAGGATGTTTCTTCCCCATAATAATAAGAATACGTACAATTGTTGAAGTCATAGTTTATTCTAAAAAAAAACAAAGTTTCTCATCAAGCAACCACTCTTTAAAACTATGCCAAATTCAATATCGATGTTATACTCTAAGAAGTTAAATAGTTACATTATTATAAATTGTTTTCGACTTAATAAATAAAAATACTTTAATCCTTATTTATAACTATTAAATACAGTACGATGAATTTCCTTAAATATAGCAACGGTGCATTGTTAAGGAGTTTCAATAAAATTTCGTGCTTTTTTGTTCTGCATATATTCATAATGTATTCCAAATATTTTATTTCAATACTTTTTCTAAAAATAACTCCAACGAATAACGTATGAAGACTATTACCTCATAACCAGGAAAAAAAATAAGAAGCTTTCACCTAAATCGGGATATTTAATAAAAAAAAAAAAAGCGAAACAAGTTCATTTTAAAAATCTTAAACTATTTAAATGAGAATTTAAAATTGATAAGCAATAAGCATTGCATTAGGAACTACAGCGGTAAAAATTTACTTAAGCCTGGTTCCCACATGCATAAAAAAACGGCAGAAACTCAAAGCAGAAAAATTTTTTGACATCACTTCCTGCTCTTTCCTTGCACAGGACGACCAACCGACTGTGTCAAGCTAAGTTACTTCGGTCCCGAGGCATACAGACTCGCTAAAATATTCAGAGAAGAAGGCCTCGGGATCGCATTCAAGACGAAGCACAACAACCGACTGCTACTCAACCTAAAGAAAACCAGCACCGACAATGACATCTACAAACAAGCGGGCGTATACCAAACTAGCCTACCCCGATTGTAGTGCTATCTTCATAGGATCTACAATTCGCTCATTTTATACCAGGTTTAAAGATCACAGACGCTCTTGGATAAACAACGACAATGTGTCCGCGTACGCTGTACACCTCATCAGAAATAAGCACAGGATGTTAGACATAAACAAATGCATGACGGTCATCTGGACAAGCAACAATAAAGCCAAGATCCGGCTTCGGGAAGAAATGGAAATCACGAAACGAAGACAGACTGAACCAACAACACTGCTCAATAACCAGACGATCTTCGAAAGGGAAGACTTAATTCAATTACTAATAGACGCAGAAGCACGAACAATGATCAATAACCGGATGTTACCAACTAGCTCCATAAGGTCCGCGCTTTACACAGCCTCCTTAGCTTAAATTTCCTTCTACAGCCATCCAATCATCTTTTTTTCAATTATATTCAAATTTCCCATTTGCTGATATACCTGACACTGGCTGTATAAATGCCTGGCCTGGCCAGCTTAACAACTTGTAGATGCTTAGCCTCCGACGATGGCGTAATGCCGAAATGCGTTAGGCGTAATAAAATCATACTCCCGTATCATTATTTGACCCTTGCCTTATTTATTTAGACATTATGATACTCGACGAAGCTCAACCCATGGATACTTTCCTTTCTGTCCGACAGAAAATTCTCTATCTTTGTAGGCTATGACTCAATCCAACTCGAAAAAAAACAGGAGTTTTCTGTAGGGCAGAAAGAAGAAAGCAAGAAGTGACGTCAGAAAAGCTTCTGCCGTTTTTTTTGCGCATGTGGAAACCAGGCTTTAGTGACAAAATATTAACGATACCTCCTTACTAAGGTGTCGGTCTTTCTCTTTGCATGAATTAACAGCATCTATAAGTCTTGGCATTCACTGCATTAGATGTTGGTCGAGGATTTATGCTTCTAATTATTTCACTCACCCACATACCGCAGTGATTCAAAAGGGTTCTTGCGAGACACCTGGATGATCCTGAAGACATGTTTCGATGGTAGCAGGCCACTGAAAAGGCGCATCATCTGCAGAAATGCCAAGAAGCTTAACGCCTTTCGAGACACCTAAGAGCCAAAATTTCTTTGAATAGTTCCGACCTGATCCGAAAATGAACATGCCTTCCTTATCTACACCCTCTATTGCCAGCTCGACCAAAAGATTTGGCTTTTTATTAACTGGCAGTCTCATGTCATTAAGTGGTGTTAGCTCCCACAACCTAAGGTATACAACTCAGTCGCACTGTTCATTCACGATCTTGAGAATGCTATCCTCTGATCATTCTAGATGAGCCTGGACAAACTGCGGCCACACAAGGAAATTAATACCGTGTGAATGACCACCGTTCACTCGCAGAGTATCGGCCTCGGTGGCTCAGTGGTTGCGTGATCGCCTCTGATGCCCGAGGACGCGGGTTCGACCCCCGGTCGAGGACGAAGAGGATTTTTTCAGGGGGAAAATCCTGAGATCGCGCACTTCCTTCGGAAGGGAAGTAAAGCCGTTGGTCCCGTGTAGTCGTTTGCCGGCTGCACGTTAAAGAACCCTTGCGAGACAAAATTTACGGCCCTTTATAACGCCGTCCTGAAATGACCATATCAGTTGAAAAGGACGTTAACACCAAACAAACTAAACCAAACCATCAATCGCAGAGTGATATACAGTGTTTCCTGTGTACCTAAAAAACGGTTGATCTCGAGGATTGTTCTACCCACAATAATGGGTCTTTACCTACTTGGGACATGCAATTGACCATCTGTCTTGCATCAACCATGCTTCCACGATCAAAGTTGCTAAGTTACTTACTAGTGAATTTTGAGTATGAAGCTTAGATATCCTGATTTATTGTACGAATTCAATCTGAGCATGTTTCATTCTGCGCAGGGGGTACCAATTAAAGCGCCCCTCGCTACTATTTATCTTAAAGACTACTGTATAAAAGATGCAGACAGAAAATCAAAAAAGATTATTTGTAGATTCAAGAACACAACGTAGCTTGATGTAGATATTTGATAAAACTTAAAATTATTTCAAAGTATTTAAGGGCCCGCTACTCTTAAATAATTACAATATGCCCACAACTTGTTTAAGTATTTTAGAGTGCGAGCAAACTTTTAAAAATCCTGTGAACATTATTAAGGTTTTCAACAGTTATTAAATCGCCTTTCTGATATTATTTAAGCATGCCATTATTTATAATGTCTGGAATCGGTATTAAATGTTTCTTTATCCTCTTAAGTTTCCAACTTCTGACTTGGAATATGTTTGCATGTTCTATCCTCCAAAAAAAAGGAATAAATAAACAGTAGAAAACTTATTAGAATGTTTTTAACCTGCTTAAAATTCAAAATTGCATTGAGAAGATAAAGCTTGTAAGGAGATCCCTTAAGTCCGTGATGTTTTTTTATCTTCTTCTTGCCTTCCACCGAAAGAATAAATTACGAGGAACAGAACGACTAATCCTGTTTTCCATGTAAGAAGTTGCAGTTTGCAGAGCTCTTTACCACAACTGACGTATTTATAAAGGAGCTTTATTTGTTTCTAAATATGATTGCATATATTATCTTTAGGGTCCTTCATTCTTCGTAAATTTACAATGTGGACTGGAGAATATAGTTGGAGAAAAAGAAAACAGTAGTTGACACGCTTTCCTCTCTAAATTCAACAGTACGGTACATCTAAAATTGGAAATGCAAAATTACGACTGTTTCATTGTAATTAAATTATCTCAAACTATTCTTGTCACGTATACTTTCTGCAAATTTAATGTTGGGAGAGAAATATATGTGATACGTTCTAAAGATGTCAAGGAACTTGCTTAAAGGTAAAGTCTATGGAAAAATTAGACTCACCTTTTTGCATAGCAGCATTATTCAAGGGGAAAAAACTATCTTTCATTCGAGCCAGTTTTAACTTGGCCATGTTTCCGAATAGATAAGACAGAGGAGCCTATTATAACTTTTACTTACTTTTTGATGCTCTATCCGAATCTGAAGTCAAAATCAAAAAATTCGAAAAAAATGGCAACAGAACGAACGACTTCGCGAATACAGTAACGATGTTTATTAAACGCATTCTCAATTGTTTTTTTTAATAAAAATGCTTTGGAAAAGTGAAAACTGGTGCATTAGTTCTCCAAATAGCAGATGAATGACGCTATGTTGCACTTGCGAACCTGCCACAAATTAGTCGTTCGATAGAGCACATCCGACCTAGACTCTGAGCAAGTTTCAAATGCTGTCGTAAGGCAGCATAAACTTATTGTGCTGCACCGTAATTCACTATTTCCAGAACTCCTTCGTATCCCAGGTATTCAAACTCATGACCCTCAGTCCATATCTTAAGTTTTTTGTTAATTTTTTTTAAATTTAGAGTTCGGTTTGGTTTGGTTTGTTTGGTATTAACGTCCTTTTCAACTGCCATGGTCATTTCAGGACGGCGTTATAGGGGCCGCAAATTTTGCCTCGCAAGGGTTCTTTAACGTGCAGCCGGCAAACGACTACACGGGAACAACGGCTTTACTTCCCTCTGAAAAAATCCTCGTCGTCTTCGGCCGGGGTCGAACCCGCGTCCTCGGGCATCAGAGGCGATCACGCAGCCACTGAGCTACCGAGGCCGATAAATTTAGAGTTCGAGTTGGAAAGTTTTCTATAGGCCAGTAGAGCTTACCTTTAAAATCTTTGCTGACATCGTTAACCCGAGATTTTGTGATTGTTGAAAAAGTTGCACGCATTGTTGTTTTTGTAAGAACAATCGAAGGTGATTCATATAAAACTAACTCTTTTTTTACTTTATTTATTTCAATAAAAATAATGCTAACCACAATTTATAGTGCCTCCTTGGGAAATTACGCACCTCTATAGTAAATGCGAAAATTTCCTCCTTCTGCTCTAGGCACAATTGAGCACGTTGTTGCATGTTACTGGCTGACCGTTGGAAGGCTATATCGTCAATACAAGTGATCTCTTGTATTATGTTCCGGCAAGGAATCAAATCTCCCAGCGGTCACGTTTAGTTTGACTTAAAAAACGAGCCATTGAGTGAATTTCCATACTAATTAATAAAGAAAGAAATGTATTAATTTTATAAGAATCACCTTTCTAAAACCAACATATCACATACTGTACATCTAATTTGCACTTACAGGGTGTCCCGCAATGAGTAAACGAAAGTTTGGTAGTATGGGTGATTCTAAGCACAAAAGTTCATATGAACATGGGTCCGAATTTGAACGATAACTGAGATATGAACAGACATAATAAAGCCGCCACCAAGATCAACAAGTTAATAAGTTAGGTTCTATAATATCTAGGATGATGAAATTTGAGAAAATAAAAGGGTACATACAGCTCTGTATGCCGTTAAAATTTAATCGAATTCCAACGAGTAGTTTCCGAGTTACGCATTCAACATCATAACACATGTTAGTACCAACCAGCTTAGAATCACCCATACTACCATTTACTAAATTTTCGTTCACTCATTACGGGACAGTACGAGGAGCGTTCAAATTTGACCTGGATTTTATTTTTTTTTAAATTTCATTGTTGTAAAAATCTAAATTTTCACTGTTGGGAATCCAACTTGGGATGGCACTAAAGTGGAACAATAATCATCAACGAAGGTGTGACAGTATCTGTAATTCATCAGAGACTTCAAAAACAGTTCACCGACTCATGTTTGTCACGATCATCTGTCTTTGCTTGGTGCCCAAAGTTTGAAGGAGGACGAGAATCCATCGGTAATGAACCTCATAAGACAAGACCAGCAACAGCTGTCAATGATGGCACCATCGCACGAACAAATGAGCTGATAAGGAACAACAAGCGGATTATGTCCGAGAATTGGCTTCAATACAGACTATCAGCACTTGCAGTCGGTGGAGACCATCATCCACGATAATCTGAAATTCAACAAGATCTGTGCCAGATGGGTCCCTAAGCAACTCTCGGCTGGAAATCTGTTTCATGCTGCTGCAGCAATAGGACAGGGAAAGTGACAGCTTCCTAAGGCGTGTTGTGACCACCGACAAGACATGGATTCATCACCATACTCCTGAAAGCATGCGTGCGAGCTTGGACTGGGGACACACAGAAGTGGCGACCCAAGAAATTCAAAATGACACCGTCGGCAACGACAGTGATGGCGACTGTAATCTGGGACATTAAGGGTATCAATCATGTCGATTTTCTGGAAGAACGTCGAACCATACATGTACCCTACTAATGTGACATTTTGAGGACGTCCCTGAAGCCGGCACTGAGGAAAAAGCGACCAGGACTCCTTACCAGTGGTGTTTTTTCTGCAAGACAATGATAGATCAGACATAGCCAAACTGACTATGACACACTGACGGAACTCAAATGGGACATCTTACCACATCCTCCATACAGCGTAGATCACTCCCCTTGCGACTATCACCTTTTTTGAACCATTGAGAGAGCTCTTGGGAGGGCAGAGGTTCGGCTCCAATGAGTAAGTGAAAAAGCCCGTTCTGAGGTGGTTTCGACATCAGCCTGAAGATTTCTACAGAACCGGTATCCAGATGCTCCCAGAACGCTGGAAAAAATGTGTAGAGAAGTAAGGAGAGTTTTTTTGAGAAATAACTGGTGTGTGTATGTGGGGTTTTTTTGTAGTTTCTTGATTTTATAAAAAATAAAGTCCAGGTCAAATTTGAACGCTCCTCGTATTTGAACGCTACTCGTATGGGATGGCTGATGCGAAGATTTTTGAGGTGATAAGGAAACGCGAATATTATGCGTGAAAGTAATTTTTTTTACATGTAAAAAAAGTAAAACGTATTTTCTTATAATACAGAACTTTGGGAACTTCTAGAAATGCATTTTAATATCTCTTCTATTATAACGGAAGGAATATGTACAGGAATAACATAAAAAAATTAATACTTACATTTTTTTTATGCAAACCGAATATTATAGATACATAAGTACTTAAATACATAACGTACTGAATACACATGTATTTTAGATGGTTATGTAAAACAAATTTAAAGTGAACCTTTAGTCAAAAAAATTGTTTTTGATATTTTATACATCTAAGTCTAAAAACACTAGTCCGCGTGGAAAAAATTCAATATCTACCTTTATTTATTAATAAACAACATTTTTAGACAAAAAATTATAGCCCATGGAGGTCGCCATCTTTCCCCGAATGCGCAAAGGAACACGGGAATTAAGTGACGTCAGGTATGACCTGCGCAAAACAAGGCCAACTATAGATGAGAACGCGCAGCTGCAACAGGCGATCCAGCTTTAAGAAATAACGTGGTTTATTGCATTTTTATTCCATGGCTGTAATAATAGGTCTACGACAAACAAAACTTGCAGCTGGCATAAGTTACAGCTAAAAAATCAACAACTGTTGAAGCAATGATTGCATAATATTAACTGGGAAAATTGTCCAGTAAATGAAATAGTCAGGATGTGTTCGGATCATTTTACTGAATCCTGTTATGAGAGAAATTTCAAGTCAGAATTGTTAAGGGCCGCAAGAAGCGAAGTTGGCCGCCCTCCTCTTCTCCTGAAGCCGGACGCGATACCGACGGTTTTCGTTTATCGGCAACCTGAACAAACACTAAGGAGAATACTATCCAAACCAACGATATGAAATGAGTAGATCGCTTATGTGGCCGCCATCTTTGGGGCAATTTGAAGGCGGCGAAAAGTGGAACTAATCTCTATTGTTAGTGCAAGTTTGTTAAAGAGAAGGTGGCCTCTATCGGGGTGATCGATGGTCATTGGCTGCTGACGTGTGACATCAACTGGAAGGTTGGAGCAGACGAACGCCATAGAAAACAATAGGGAATAGCGGGGGGACCCTTATTTTCCACCTATTTCTACTATCTATCACCAATATAAATGAAAAAAAAAAAACATGCCAAGGTTTTATATAAATAATTTATTGGAATAATATGTGTTTAAAATTCAGAGATTGCAAATAACAGGCCTATTTATATACATTTAGCACTGAAATACAAAAGCAAATACTGCAACAGCGAGGCCACCTCGTCAAAGCAATTCTTCAACGATTAACCTGTTACAGTATTCAGTCATTTAGCATTAAGTGCTAGTACAGCATTAAAACATCTGCCGATAAATGTATAATTGTAAAAATATGATAGGAAGAAAAAAAAAGTAATGCCTACATACCCGATTGCTTTCTGTTTGAGTCTGACCGAACACTTTCGTTTTGCTCATATTACAATTTGAGAGTGAAAGTGTATCCCACCTCGTCGTTTTTCCCAACGTGGTTTACAGAGTCTTCAAATGAATCTGAAGCCACTGAACAGTTTTAATTACTTGGTACGAGTGAAGGAGGTGAAGATGAAAGCGAAGAGTCTTGTGTATATTTTATTTTCTAAACTTCTCTCTCAGGTTTCAAATTTTCTCTTAACTTTCGATTTTCTCGTAGTGCAATCTGTTGGATTTTTGCGTTTTAACACTCGTAGCAACAGCACATCTCCTGCTCAGGAATTCTGCTCGTTACGAGTGTGCTCTTTTTCATTATAAGAAAGGGTGGGGGGTTTGCTCATTTAATGAAATTTTGCTCGTATCTATTGTCATGAGAAGAATAAATGCATGGAAATATAATAAATCCACTCTACATTATAATATTGGACTAAAAATAATAAATAATTGCGATTATTATTAGCAAAAGCACATGGAACTCCAGCTATCTCAGCTTTGTTATGTTAAAAGGGACGGATCGCCTACCAGGTGACGTCACAATCCCAGAAGGCAATGCGACTGCTTTTGAGAGAAATCGGCCGATAGAGGCCTCCTTCTTTTTAACAACCTTGTTGTTAGTGTATGCACCATTACTGTGGTTGGCATTATGGCAGAACAACATCGCCAGCCAAAGCGCCATTACTATATATCCGCTTTGTCGCCAGCTGAGAAAGCACCCCCCCCCCCCACCAACATCGTGCTTGCAGACTGAATCTGAAATTTCTTAAGCGACCTCTCCCTTTTAATAAATGCGGTATATAATTTCATAAATACTTCTAAACAATCATTCTGGTATCACTGAAACGACGGTAACATGGTTGAATATCGACATCTTTTATGTATCAACAATTACGATATAAAAGACGACCAGGTTTTTACATGAGAAAAACATTCTAAGACGCAGAAAGATAAAAACACACCTGTGAAAGGCCAGTGGTGAACCTTTAATATATCTATTACTACAATTTAAAGCTGGACAAGAAATCGGCATTGAGTTTTACTGTGTTTGTCTACGCAAACTTCCAACGTAAACATATGATGAAGGCCATTTTTTGCCAACCAACGCAATGGCCGACAGGCTTTCAAATGGGGACGCGTTGGTGGCGCTGAAAGCAGCTCATGAGCGATCTACTCATTTCACATCGTTGATCCAAACAGCTCCAGAAATACAAAGACCGATTTGAAGTAAGTTTAAAATTCAAAATGAAATGTCAGTATTTCCTATATACATTACGATAAAAGGAACGAGGTTAAAATACATCGCCGAACTTGATCGCATTAGGCTTAACACGCGAATGATAAAATAGATTACTGTTGACCTTTACCCAATTGGCGATATTAATTCATTTATACAAAAACAGAAAAAAACCTGTAAGTAATTCTTAATATTTATAATCCATTGAACGTTGAATATGGTTACTGTAAAACTAAAGGCGATACAAAAACTAGAATGTAAACGGTTTCACTGGTTTGGCTTCCATTTCTCCTTTCCGATGCCTCTGCTCAACCTCGTTAAAGCTGGATCGCCCATGGGATCGCCTGCTACAGCTGCGCGTTCTCATCTATAGTTGGCCCTGTTTTGCGCAGGCCATACCTGACTTCACATGTGTTCCTTTGCGAATATGGGCTATAATTTTTAGTCTAAAAATGCTTTTTATTAATAAATAAAGGTAGATATTAAATTTTCTCCACGCGGACTAGTGTTTTTAGACTTGGATGTATAAAATATCAAAACAATTGTTTTGACTAAAGATTCACTTTAAGTATTTTTGGATGGTTGATGTTGAAAATAATGAAAATTAATGAAATTTTAAATTAAAATCCAATAAGGAAGCGTTAGGATTGAATGTTAATTTGAGATTATATCAAATTCACAAAGCAGGAAATGATGAATAAAATAAACCACCATCCATTAAATAAATCATTAATCTGATTTATAAGTTAAATAAATGTGTCATCAAATAAACCTTACGATTACGTTTCATTTAGTTTACTACATTAGTAAATGCATAATTTTTAATTAAATATTCAATGAATGCTTCGAAACTCGTATACGGTAATCGATATCATCTTTTTTGTGGATCGGATGTTTTCTTTCTTTTCAAGTTTTTTTCACATTATATTGTAAAAGGTACCCTTTCAAGTCAAAAATGACAAAGTAACACCAGCAGAGGTAAGAGGTGTGTAGTTTACTTATAGTTAGTTTTGAGTTAGGTGTTAGCAGAGGTAAGTGATTTGAGTTAAGTGGAGCAAAGTAGAGAGTCAATCTTTTGGCTTGTTTTAAATAAAATAATTCCATTAGCAAGGCTTAGTTGCTGCCCCAGGGACTCTGTCGTCTAGCTGCGGCATCCCTTGCCCTTTACACCAACATCCCTGAATCGAGTGTTAAAGAAGTTCGTGTGCGCGTTTTTCTCAACAAGTACAGTATCAGAGTAAGAGCTCACTTGATTTTATGTTTTTATCAGAAAATTCGTTTATTATATTATGGGCCACATATATTATTTTCTTTCCGTTAATTTTTTTGACATGTGAATGATTTTCGATAATTATATAAAAGACTACTTGCTTATTATTCGATAATTATTAAAACAAACATTTTACGCATCATTGTTTAAAATGACGTTGTTGCTTGAAATTCGAAATTAAGTTTATTTAACAAATTACATGCCATTTACATTTCGACAAATATACTTATAATGCGTATATGTACAGTGTTATAAGACTCAACTCAAACTAATATTTAGCGAATATGAACAAAGCAAGAAGCTCCATCTTCTTTAACGATCTGTATAAAATAATAATAATTTTAATGAACGCTTCTAGTGTGTATCATTAGCGGCAGATATTAAAATGAGATATTTCTATTGGTATTTCGAACCATTGAGAAAATTATCTCTATGCGTTTCCGATCCAGTGATTTTATTTGCCTATTGAATCATCTGAGTTTTATTTATTCATCGAACCTGATAATCAATCCTGCGAATAGATGACGATCAATTCTCATTATGTGTTGCACTTCATAGACTATTCAATATGAATCGAAGGAATTGCTTCCCTTTAAAAGAAATGCACGGTTCTTTAAGATAATTAACACAATAGGGGGAAAAAAAATTATCGATATGGTAAAATAAAAAAAAAATAAAAAAAAGAAGCTCGGAAGTCCTTAATGATTTTTTAATTGCTTGTGAATGAACTGAGAAATTTTACTTCATTTATTCAGGCAAAATTAATGTGCAAACTCAAGCATCTAGATGAGCATTGAAAATGTATTTTCTAATTTTAAAAAATCGAACTTTTCTAGACGATAATGGATATGTCTGTTAAACATTATCGCTATTAAGTCGATTCAAAATCACTCTCGTATAGTTTCAAATAAGTACTCTAAAAGCGCGGCTGTTCGGAGTTATGCAAAGTGCATATTAGTTGCTAAAAATAGAGAAAGGAAACCAAATTTTACGGTTGGTGACATCTCCATTTAGATTATTTATTACCTTCAGTATGAAAGAGCGTAGAAATTACATGGTCCCTTGTAGAATTTGTGTCAAACGTTATAAGGGTGTATATAATGAATATACGACGTATATATAAATAAAATTGTTGCTTACTTTGTTCGCAGAAATTTCACATGCTTTGAAACGACATGGGTCCTAGAACAACAACAGCAATAATAATACGAGCAAAGAAAGAGCAAGGCACCGTCATTTTACGGGTGAAGAACAACCCACGGGTGTGGAAACATAATCTCCGGGGTCGCATAACCGAACATTAATCCGAAACCCCGAACGGAAGGAGCAAGGTGACCATAATGGGGCGAGAGTTGTTCGCAGGGACACAACATCCCGTCCCCCTTAACGGCAAATATCGCTCCAGAAATGGCGGAAAATAGCAGGAGAATAGATAGGTTCGGATGATTACTTGGCTCCTCGCTCATCAATAAATTAAGAGAATGATGACAACGAATACGCTTTGGACAGAGATTATATATAAAAACTGTATTAAAAATTGGAAATATTTATAAGAACATCATATATTAATGGATGGTTCTCGCAAACGGCTGCTAAATTACTGTATTCGTTATTCGTATAATGCCATACTCAGAAAATGAAAAATCATCATTTTGATGGCTATAATTCAATATATTAATGCACATCTTGCAAAATTTCTAAAATCACAAACATTTGTATAATACGTTTTAATCTTATAATAATGCATAAGATTAGTCCTTTTGATTATTTTAGTTGACCGATTTGTATGGAAATATCAATTTCTCTAGAACTTTGTGGAATATCAACATGCATGCTTTAAGGATGAAATAAATCATAATAATCCAATTTTAAGCATATCCAGCATTTCCAGTATCATGTTCGTACTAAAATAGCATAATACTCTTACACTATTTACGTAAACAAAAAAAAAGAATAAAATAAATTAAAATGAAAATAATGGCACTCTAAAGATTACCAAAAGAAAATTTCTTATACAGACTCCGTAAGATTAGTAGATTGGACAAATCCAATTCAGACCATCGTTTATCGGATATCACAATTACTCACTCGTACTCAAACCAGCGAGTCATGAGAACTGTTAATCATTGGTTTACCATGGAAACAAGCTGGAATAAAATTTAGCTTGGTACTGAGATTACTGTTAAAAAGGCCTTTTTTTAAATTAATGCGAAATTAATTTTCCTCAGAAGAATCGTAATATTTCTTATTTGACACATTGCCTGAGCACATGTTGAACAAAGCGCACTTTAAACAGGAAATATGAACGATAAATAAAGGACCAGTGCAATGAGGCTAAGGCAGCCACAGATTGGCTGATGAATTTAGCCAACGCCATGACCACAGGCTCTTTTGCAGGAGAAGCGATTCTCATGACTTGGATAATCAATCTGAAAAGTGCAGCAGAGAACACCAACTTTTCTAAACTAGATTATAAAGCAGCAAATTATCCTCTACCTCAGCATAATCAACTTTAAGGGGTCATTCAAATGAAAACGAGCCATACGGCTCATTAGCATTGTAATTGTAACACACCTTAAAATAAACTCTGTACTTATCCCTAAAGTGCATATTTAAAATTGCCCCAGGTTATAAACAAAAATAAATATTAACTTCTTGTCCACAAAATCGAAATAGAAGGATTTAATTCCTAAATGTACATTAGATCGCCAGATGACCATCTTTCAGTAGGATTCTGTGGAAGTAAATATTCCTATTGAATGATGGTTGCCTGGCGACTGAAATGTATATTTAGGGATTAAATCCTTCTTTCTCAATGTTTGTGATTACTATTTATTTTTCTTTTTGTTTATTCATGATTTTGCTTTATTCCCATACTCCCAAGCCTTATTCAAAGCTAGCTCCAATATAAGCTAGAACCATTGGCAAAAGAAATAATAAACGCAACAGTACGTATATTAAGTTACCATAATATATCTTAAAATTCCTAATACGGAAAAAAAGTCAAAGCCCAGCCGTCACTATGATATCAGACTTTAGATTCCTCGTGCGTAGAAGATGGTGGATTGCTAAAGGAACCATTCCGGAAGAGTTCTGCAAGCCACTTCTGCGACCACTGACAACTGTTAAAATGTATCAGAAACCGAATTTCTTTAGGATATTGAAGACTTGAAAAGGATTTTTAGTTTTTCTGTTCCCCAGGATGAAGTAAAGAGTTCCTTATGGTATTCTCTTCATAAGTCAAGTTAATAAAATCATCGAGACCATCCAGGTTGATTACAGGAGAAGACCATGAATCAAGAGCTACTACAAGTTCACCTTCTTCCATTTATGCAACATAATATCACATATCATCTGATCTTCCAGCAAGATAAAGCATCTTGATGCAGCAAAGACAACAAAAACGTGGTGAAGAGTATGCGCCTTAATACTTCCCATTGGAGAAATTGGTTTGAATTAATAAGAGATGACAAAGCGAAAGGCAATTTGCCGTTGTTTGCAGGGTTGTCAAGTGTTTTTAGGCGTCGGAATTGGACACTATGAACTTTCGATTGACCAGTATGCAGTCTCGATTTTAACCCTATAAAAATTTTTTTGGGATGATCGTACGAGGGGCAGTTTAAGCCAATGGTAAGCAAAATAATTCAGTTGTCGAACTATGTGCAGCCATTTTTGAAGCCTGGAACATATATTCCCGATAAAAGACTGCACAAACTGGCAGAAAAATGAACGACAGAATCTTTCAACTTATTTTAAAAAAGGAAAACAAATAGATTACCGAAACCTTTCTAAAACTTCTATGCCATCAATGTTTTAATTTTTCTTTATACTTCGTTTTCAGAAAATGGTCTGAAAGTTACATCTCCATTATTTATTAGACTTTCTTGCTTAAAAATTATTTTGTTACCCTTTTGTTAATAAATCTTAAATAATATGAATAAAAAAAAGCCACTTGAGGGTATTTTTATTTTTTTTACACGACTGTATAATGTATTTCTTGAAAATTAAAATATCAAATAATCATAAGTAACATTTAAAATGATTTCTTTGCGGTTGCTCTTTAAAAAAATTGGTGTCATTCTTTTGTGAACAAGTTAAATATTTTGTTGATTCAATGTTTTCAAGTAAAACTAAAGATACAGAGAGGAAGCGGAAGTAATGGGAGAAATAACTGAAAGAACTTATTCAATTCCAATAAAATGTATAGAGAGCAAACTTACAACATTGGACAATGAACCCTAAAACTAGGAGAAGATCCAAATTAAGAAGAAAGCTCTTCTATCACATATGTGGTGTTTTATCATTTATTTAGATAAATCGTGCGTACACAGCACCAGAAGAAAATAATCCGCTGACCCACATCCGCTATTAAATTAATCAGCTATCAATGATATATTGTTTGTAGTAATGAAAAAAGAATTAAGCGGCAGCTATTCAAACAGGGGAAAATCAATAAAGCATTACACTAATCGATGCTAAATGTCTTTGTCTATGGCGATTCTATTTATACCGCCATCACGGAACAAGGATTCAACGGAAACTTCAAAGACTTCAATGTCTAACAGATGCATTAAAGATAACAAGGACGGTAGGCCCTAATACTTCCCATTGGAGGAAATAAGTGGTTTGAATTAATAAGAGATGACAAAGTGAAAGGCAATTCGCCGTCGTTTTCAGGGTTGTCAAGTGTTTTTAGGCGTCGGAATGTCAACGGTTGTTGGCGGGTCGGTGGCGGGATCGTTGCAGCTGCTTCGACATCAAGGAGAAATTTACGAGTTAATAAAATCCTTCCCCTCCCATTTTCAAAGTGAAAGGGAGAAAAGATATACAGAATCATTGGTTCTAAACCTCGGATGAAAAAATAAAACAGCAAATATATCATATTTCAACATCAATTGCTACTACTTGATGCTTAATTCTGACCTTATTCTTGGGAAAGCTTGCGGTCTTCATGATTATAGTTATTACGTTAAGCTTGGTTTACGATTACGAATGTGAAGTTTTAAAAACAACTCTTATAACTTGATATAGGACAGGATAGTGAAATATGGTATAGGAGTGTAGAAATTGGACCAATATAACCCCCCCCCCCCGCCAAAAAAAAGAGCAGTAGAGGATTACTTCCGTTTTTGGTCTACATTCGGGATTTCATTACAGTTGTTTTAATTGCTTTAATAGTAGCCTAACTATTTAAAAGAGCAATAATCAACAAAACTCTTTCTGAGTTTGAAAAGGGAAAAGGGATTCACAAATCTCTAATCTCGGTAGTGAAAATTTATAAACTTGTATGTGTTTTGTTAAAATTGCGAACTTTTATGTTTATGTCTTCACTGAGCTGCTTCCGGGTGAAGTATTTTTCAAAACCATTAAAGATGATTTATTTCTTAAAAACTAACATGGGCAAAATTCAGTTCTTGCTATGACTAATAATAAACAAGCCATATAAATACTGTGCTTAATCATTGAAAGTCATCAGTCAAAATATTTCGAGTTAATAAACCAGAAATTTAGTTTGAATGTTTAAAAGAAGGCAACTCCGACCAAATTATGTAAAATTCAACGGTAAATGTTTTCATATATCACAGTAACAGTAAACAGTAGTCCAAGTTCCAGTTGTAACAAAATGTTTATCAATTTAAACAAGAAACTAATCCTCCCGAGAAAGGTATAGGAAAGTAGCGGAAGCGCTGAGGTCATCTATTTTTACCCTTTTATCTGCACTTTTTAATTCGCCCCCGCCCCATTTTTTTAATTGAAAAATTGATTTTCTCGAACGTATTATTTAGAAGATGAAAAAGAGCTATATCTTCTTTCGTTTCTCATCATTTCCGATCGAATGATACATCACACGCCATATGCTGCTTTAGTTCTAAAGACCAAGTGACTGCCACCCCCACAACTCCGACCCTATTGAAACCATTTGGCCCAAACTTTACAATAATGTTGATCTTGCTTAGAGGAATCTGCATACCGAATTTCACTCCTTTATATGCATAAATACGCATAGACCTTTTGGTCCCCTCTAATTTCCGCCCCCGAAACTCCGCCCCCAGTGGGCCAATCAAAACCAAACTAAATAGTGAAGGTACCCATGTCCGTAGTAAGCTACATTCCGAATTTCAACCTTCTACCTCAAAAAATGCGGAAATTATGAAGGGGACGGACGGACGGACAGACAGACAGACGGACATTGTGAAAACAATAAGTAGCTTCATTCTTCCGCTACTTAATAAATATGACTTTGAATGATACAATGTACAATGTAATGTGGCTTTCGTGTCTTGTAACAATATCATTTAACAATAGAGAGAAAATTTATTAATGATAATAAAATAGTTGCTACTCATCTTTCAAGATTTATTGACCCTTATCTTCATGATATTCAACATGGCTTTCGCAAGGCCAGATCGACTGAAATTAATCTGGCAGTGTTAACTTCTTACCTCTCGAAAGCTACTGATACTCGTCTTCAAGTGGATGTAATTTACTTGGATTATTCTAAAGCCTTTGTTTGATACGGTTCATATTGACCTTCGTCTCCAGAAAATGGAGATTATGGGTTTTTCCAGTTAAATATTTTATCCTGAATGCGCTCCTTTTTAATTGATAGATATTTTATGCTTTATCCTTTAAATAATTTCTTGAAATTTGGTAAAATAAATAGTGGTGTTCTTCAGGGTTCTCCCCTGGGACCGCTGCTATTCAATATCTATTCTGCAGATCTAATTGTTTCTTTACCAATTAATGATGTTCAAACCCTAATGTGGACACGATGACCTTAAAATTTTTTTGTACATTGACTGTTAGCAAGACTGTATCAAAATGCAAGAAACGTTAGACTCAATTCTCTCCTGGTCTAAATCGAGTGGTTTAAGTCTTAACTCTAGTAAATCACAGGTTGTTTCCTTTTCCAGGAAAGTACGTAACAAATTTTATTTTTGACTCTAAGATTGATTATGCTATTATTAGGAAAAAGAGCGAAGTTAAAGATTTAGGCATTTTATTTAATTATAATTTATCTTTTACCCCGCATATTGATAACATCATAAGAGAGATGTTCCCTTAGAATTGGACTCTTGAAAAGGCTTACCGCATTGTAGTTCCTAAAGTTCCTATTGTAGTTCCTAAAATCATTTATGGTGTGTTAATTTGGTTTACTTATCAAACTCAAAACTTTTTACATTTACAAAAGAAATTTTTTGCATTTTTAAATTTTCTCTCAAAAAAATATAACAGTGATGATCTCTATATGGAATTTATTAAGGTGTTTACTCTTTCCAGTGTCATTGGTAATATTTTTCTTAATGTCCTTAAGAGGATTGTTTCTGGGGCTGTTTAGATGCCCGAGGTTCTGTCATCTATCGGGCTGTCTGTTCCTAGAAGAAGTCGTTATAAGTATCTTACTTTAATAGCTCTTAGTACGAGGACAAATATTGGCGAGATTACTCTTTCTTATAAACTTGTTGCTTTGTGTAATAGAATCCTTTCTCATAAAGATGTAGATATTTTTAATGACCAAACCAATTCTATTTTTAAGATTTTAAATATTATTGGTTTTGTAATATTTTCTTTTTCTTTGTTTTTTTTCCCGGCTTGGGTTCTTATAACCTGTACGGGCAGTTTGTATTTGCTTGTGCATTCTGATCTGAATAAATTAAATTAAATTAAAATATATAGTGAAAAAAATTATTAAAATAATTCAGGGGAGGGGGGGCAGCGTTGGATGTTTTTTACCAAATTCTATTCAATACTTTTAAATTATTGATGAGTAACTAAATTAAATTATTTTTTCATCAATAATTTAAACATCTGAGGTATGGCGTGTATAAAAAAATCCTCATAGATCAAATTATTATTCTTTAATACTTTTAAGTAGGAATGTTATCAATGTTTTTATCGTTTTGGCTCTTAGCTATGTGGATTTCTATAATTTCAATTTTCCTTAATTCTTATAACAATTTTTATAATTTTTTCTATTTTGACCCTGCTTATACCATAGTTAAGTAATATTGAATTTTTTATCTAGCACTCAATTTTATTTACTTTAATTGAGTTTAAGATTTATGCTAATTTATGCTTTATTATTGTTATTTTGTTGAACTTGACTTGTTTCAGTATACAGGGTGCATCTAAACCCCTGTCACAAACTTTTGGTGGTGACTTCCCACAGCGAGATGAAAACAAAAGTTCATATAAACACGGTTCAGATAACGAACCATTTATGAGATTTCCGCAGTTAAAAGCGAAGTTTCAGCAGCTGGTTTTGTACTCTGCGGAGAAGCTACGACAAATGTTCAAAATGTTCAAAATGACGATCGTGGGACGCAACACACGCACTGAGGCGACGAAACATCGACTGGTGTACTCGTTCGAGAGTCCCCGGGCTGTCTCTTGCGGCGCTGAAAGAATGTCAATACGGTTCCAAAGCTCTACCTTTCGGGGGGGGGGTGTACCGTTTGGGGGGGGGGGAGTTTTACGAATTTACTACAGTACTCGTTTCACATCCCCCCTCCCGAATGGTTGTTTAGGTACACATTAAGTTATTAGCAGGCGCACCTGTTAATAACCAATAAATGGAACATTATTTCAAGAATTTGTTGTATCTTCTTCGCATGTCACCTGCCATCAGTGTAGAAAAACCAGCTGCTGAAACTTCAATTTTATTTGCGGAAGTCTCATAAACGGTTCGTTATCCGAAACATGTTTATATGAACTCGCTATGGGGAATCTCCACCAGAAGTTTGTGAGGTTTTAGATACATCCTGTATAAGCCAATTTTCGTTTTCTTTTTATTTTGACTGGACCCGATTGGTCCTATTTTAATCCTGCTTGGGCCATAAGCCTGTTGGGGCCAATAATAATGGTACATTATGTTAGTTAGAAACGATGTGGTCAGCAGAAAATAAGACTTTTTTGGATTGTACTCTATTGGATTGTCTTAATATCAATAAAGTGCGTTTTTATGTTCTTTATATCTTTGTAGGAATGAATGAGCGTTAGTCTTACGCAAGTGGTATCTGCTGGGCATTATCACGTGTACGAAGGTGGTTTGAGGAGATGGCGCCACCAGTTTGTTCATACATGAGCATTTAGTGCCATCTCCATGATTAATGGCCCATTGCAATATCCTCTCCTGTTTTTGTACAGATGGCACTAAACGAACTGGTGGCACCATCTTTTGGCTCGCGAAGCAAGTTACTCCTCAAACCACCTCGTAAAAGAGTCGGAACTCAAGAATATATGCAAAAATAAAGTTTAATTAGCTGAGTAATAATTATTGGCATACAATTACAGATAAGCTTTATCAGACATCAAAACTAGAAACGAATACAATAGACCTCGGAATGAAATCAGTATCGAAACACAGTAATTTGATAATACACTGATTGTAAAAATAAATGCCAGATAGGCCGATGAGGAAGTGGAGGCGTCGCCCGTAAGTTGAAAAATGCCAATTGAATAAACTGAAGATGGATTTAATCCAGATGACGCTTTTTCACTTTAACTTAAACGTCGGCGAGTTGATGCGGGGAAAATGATGCACTGTACAATCACAAAAGATGCAACCATTAGAAATCACACACTTCAGAAAAGTAAAATTTTAACTCCTTAAGATATTGTAACTTTAAACAATAAACAATACGCAATTTTATAAAGTTACGGAGGACTTCAATAGGCGAAGCCTCCAGTATGATGCACTAGCTGATATGGCCGGCGTTGCCCGGCGTTAATGCACTATCTGAATTTGAATATGAATGAAAAAACCCTTAATAAAGTATAAATTCAGTTTGGAAAAGTGAAAAGAATTCTCTAAAGTGCTCGCACTGGAATTTTATGTCCAATTGGGTTCGCCCAGGAAAATTCGACATTGCATCCTTAACATTTTAGAATATCAAAGAAAGGCTATGAGTATTAAATTATTTCTCTCTATATTAAAAAATACTTTATAGATGGATTGAGAGAGTTGAGGAACTCTGTTTACAGCGTCATCAGCACTTCTCATCAACATGTAACCGTTTCAATAGAGTTGAATTCAATCAGAGAGCTTGGAATCCTGTCCTGAATGTGGTTGTTTATATTGACAATATCAGTTTTAGCAGCAAAGATTGCCCTCTCCCACAATCAGTTGAGATCTTTAAATTTTCTAATACGCTTATATAAACATTATCTATAGCTTCTCTAAAGTAAGTTACTACATTACAAAAACCATATGAAAAAATTAATTTTCTCCAGTTATTAGCTCATTAGGGAAAGTATCTTCACCTTTACAGCAAAAGCTTGAGCAGCTGCACGCCCTAGAAGATGTATTCTCTTATTTGTTTTAGAATAATTTCTTATATCTCTCCAAAGATTTTAATAAAAAAATAATAATAAATTTTATTTATTTGTTTATTTATGTATTACTTTTTATAACATTATCCCACTTACCAGTTTATCGTTACCCCATAAAAAATTCTTGAAAAAAATTTTTTTGACTGTTGCTTACTATTACTAATCATGTCAGGATTACAATTATCATAAAAGCAATTTTATTACATGTAATTATCTGTTAATGTTTTGTTGCCATTATGGCAAAAAAAACTATTTGTGAACCAATATATTTCATTACATAAATTGCTTTTCATTGCAGTAGGAATGACATTAAAGTAGGTGTTCAAAATGCCGACCCTCAGCCTTGATGTAGGCAACCTGTGTCTAGAAGTCATTGGTCTAGTGTTTGAAATGCCCGGCGATGTGGGTGATCACGGTCTGGAAAACGCTGTTGGTAAACCCTTTCCGCTTCAGTAGCATTATCCTGTGCCTCGCCGTAGACGACATGCATGTCCGCCAGCTCCGCATTAGTCAAGCGATCCATTGTACGACAATGGAGTTACATGTTTCGCTTCCTCTCTTTTAAAGGAACACGAACAATTTACATGTTTAGATCCTAATTTACATGGACCCTACCATTGCCGTCCGGGTAACGCACATCCATTCCTACCTCGTACAAGTTGCGTTATCTCTGTAAGGATGCATTTCCGGACCCATGTTTATAGGAAAAATATTGTTCCCCGCTACAAACTGTACATGGTATTTCATTCTTGACCTACCTTTCTGATTCACCCTGTATAGATATAAAGATTATTAATTTCTACGTTTTTAAGAGACTAATCTCCAGTTTTAGATTTTTTCCCTCATTGTGGTAATATTACACAGCTGTGTGTTCAATTTCAACTTTATAATTTACTTCCAAATTGCATTTTAAAACCGGACAAACATACTTACATTGTGCTTTATATAGATAAATAAATTAAATAAGCTTGCAAAGACAGGGGATAAACTATTATCTTAGATGAATTAACTGGAGTAATTTGGAGTTCAGGAAATGATTTAAACGGTCCAGACAGTAATTACGTTGAACGGAGAATAGAGAAGAAATATTCCGTGAGAAACTAAGGCTTGTGGAAGCATATAATTGAAAATTGTTACCGGCATGTATCATTCACTTGCCAGGCCGAAATATTTCCATTCTCCTCTGTTGCTCGTACGGGCATCTGATATTCCTGTTGCTTGGCTCCATCCGGACGACAAATAGAATTCATAAAAGTATAAAATGAGAATTTTAGTATCAACATTACAAGAGGAATCCCTCAAATCAACTTCCGACAGGCTTAGGAGACTTTTTTATTTGAACCAATAAGGGGACAAGTGGCTGCGTCAATTTCTTTTTAACGAAGTTCAATTCTTTCGATTCTTGAAAGGAGCAACGGTCGTTATTTAAGGAGAAATCATCATTATGATATAAATTACTTCTCTGATTAAACTTTACAGATATCAAAGTTTTGCTTATGAATTAAATTGACATAAGATTTATGTTACTAAACTCGCCCCTCTAACTTCCGAATGTGCACCATCTATCTCCTCGTCTTGTAGAGGCTCCTGTCTCCTCTTTAGTGAAACCACTTCTCCTCGGAGGCTTACATCGCTCTGGCTGAGATGTAACTGGCTGAGAATAGCCTAATATGCGATTCTTCACGCCTCAAAATTTGAATAGTCTCGTGCCACCGAGACTTTACTTAATTTCAAACTTCCCGCCTTGGAGCTCCCATGAGCCACATTGGCGGGGAAAACTTTCGCTTTCAGGTCTCGACCATGTGACAGACATATTAATTCGTAAATTCCGTCTTTTCGTACTGATTTTTTTGTTATCCATGTTTGAGCTTCTGGTTTCCGTTCCGGAAGTGCTTTCAACAATGGCAGGACCGCTGGGAGAAGTGTGTGCATTACCAAGGGGACTACTTTGAAGGAAATTAGAGTAAATGTCTTGTATATGTACTTTTGCCGACCAAAAGTTCGATACTTTTTGAGCACACTTCGTATGTAGAGTGATTCTTAAAAAAACCTATACCTTGAATTTTGTTTACGATTAGACAAAATTAATAAAGATTTCTTTTCATGTACATTGAACCACGTATAGCCCAAATTATCGCAGCAGATGCTGGAAATGTTCTCCGAGGTGGCAGAACAATTACATCATGGCATAGGTAGCAATCAGATATCACGGTTTTTGTGGAGTATTTTTACATTTTTTGTGGGACATTTAAAAAAATGTTGTACGCTGACAATCTCGTATGATTGAAAGCTTACAGGAAAAACCAGTGCTATCCGAAAAGTTGAGGCAACATTGAGACAAGTTACGAAAAACATCCAGCGCCATGTTGTCATGTCCATCGCGACAGAAAGCAGCTACGCCCAGCACCTGTTTGTTGTTTTCTGTGCTCTAGTCGTTCAATATACGTACTTACAATCACGAAATTTTTGTTAATTTTTCGTCTAATCGTCCATGAAATATGCAAATACGTATGGAAAAATAGAACACCATATGAGTTAACATTTTTAATTTCAGGTGTATTTTCAGGCTTATAAATTTAACATATAACATTCAAATTTAAAGCAGCCTGATTAAAATAAAATTTCACAATTTTTTAATATAATTTTAGAGATAGAAATTTTCGCAACATGATAAAAAGGATAAATGTTCTCTCCTGCATACTTGCAGTCTAACTTCATTTTCCTTTCATATTCATTTAGTTTCATAGACATTGTCTCCCTGAAATCTCGGTTTGTAAATGTCAGAGGGATAAACACGCCTTGGCATTCCATTGTTTTTCACTCCATAAGACATACAACTGGAATCGGTTGCGCGGTTTTATTTCACATTGCCTATTCATGAACTTTGGTGTGCGTCATTTCTTACCAGCTATCACGTTAATTAATTTACTTTAATACTCAGCTAAACGAGCGTGAGAAAAACCGCCAGCTGATTTCCTCTACATTAACTTTACACCGGCAGAGAAGGCTGGAAAGCGGCTGTTTTCAGAGACTGCATTACCTCAACGCGGCAGGAAAAGAAGTAAAATATATATATTCCATTTGCTAAAATAAACCCTCCAAAAAATAAACCAAACCCAAAAAGTCTATTTATGGTCGTTGTTAAAATAAATTATGTATTTAAACGGGGCGCCGTAATTAAATTTCTCCTTTGAAGAGATGAAAAATGAAGATAATTTACGAGAAGAGATGGATTCACAACCGGGCATAATACTAATTAAATAACTGAACAAAATGAAAATCACTTCTGTTTTAGGTTGGATTTTTTTTTCAGTGGCAGCTATTAGAAGACTTATCTTTCATCCCATTCTCTCATTGCCCAAGATAAACATGATCCACAGCACCAATTATCTCGTATTAGCTGAAAGTTCAGTGAAGCTTTAAGAGTTATGCGCCGATTCGATCGCAGAGATATCTCAGCCAAAGAATTATTTGCGAAACCGAACATTCCGAGAAAAAGCATTAAACACTTCATAGTGGAAACCAATTTATAAATTTACCATTGCTTATCTGAATTATTTATACAAATCTACTGGATCATTACTTATTTATAATTATTTTCCATTCAAATTTTTAAAAAATTGAAGCTTTTACTTGAATTAGTTTTTAATTTTATGTCTAAAACTTTCATCTATTTATCTGATATTATAAGTATTATAAAGAGAAATGTTGATGTTTGTATTATACTTTAGAGCACTGAAATATGAAAATAAATTTTTTATTATTTATTTACTTAACTGCGTTGAAAATACGTAATACAAAATGCAATAAATAGGCTAAATAAAACAAATTTAAGAAATAATTTCAATATTAAGCAATCCGAAAAAAACACCAACATTTATAGCAAGCTTATTTATTAAGCTATGCTGATATCTATTCCAGGAAAGATTATATTGTATTTATAAGTCTAAAGTATTTAATTTTGTATGGGATGATACAATCATTGATAATAGAAGACACCGGAATTAGCGATAATATTTTTCGATGAAATGAAACGCATTTTGTTCCGTATTTGAAGCCTGTTAAACAATTTAATGTTAAATTTCATTTAAGTATTGTATTTCCTTGACTAATTGCATACTAAGAGTAAAATGCATCATCAATATATCGTTTAAATAGGAAATTTATGAACATGTAGTGAGCCCTGTGGAACTTTATACAAAGATGACTAAGATTAAACGTGAATTCCTCAGCTAGTACTAACAAGGGAACCATCCGAACCTGTATCTCACAGTTTCACACCAAATTGAAATATGTTACTCACTTAAAGCTGCTACTGATGCTTGCAAAATAAGAAATCGCAATATTCAAAATAAGCCACAAAAACAAATGAATTTGAGCGCATATAGTCATACAAAGACACCACGTTACTATAGTTGCCGCCACGTAAGTTAAACGATCTTTTTGACATGCGCAGTAAGTCTTCTCATCAATTTGCTATGTCTGGATTTTGCCCATGATGCACTTGTTCTACTATAGTAATGGTGGAGATATCGTTGAAACGTGGAAACCCTATTAAAAATCATAATATAAAACAAATTGCCTTCGAGTCGACTATTCTACGTCATTTTTTAATTTATTAATTTCATTTATTAATTTCTTTTATCTATTTAAAAGAAAAAACGAGATTATGAAATAATATAAATACGAAACAATGTTTCGAAAACGAAAGCGGATGTTTCATGGAATAGCTAAGCGATTTACTTCCCGTTAACGTCTATTGGCTGGCATTAGAAATGACGTCATCTCGTCGTTCAACTTATATGGCGGCAGCTATAACAACTGGAATCTTTGTATGACTATGTGTGCTGAATTTTTTTCGTTTTCGCAGTTTATTTTGAATATCGGATTTTTTTATTTTTCAAGCATCGATAGTAGCTTTAGGTTAACGTATATTTCAGTTTGTGTGAAACTGTGAGATACAAGTTCGGATGGTTCCCTTGTAAGTGAGATTGTTGAAAATTGTTCGTGGCATCAAGGCATTTAGTTTAACGTGTTTTTGGGTCATTTCCCGGGTTTTCATCATCGAAGAATTCATTCGGCCAGCCAAAAGTTTGGAACGGTTGAGAGGAGCATTCCAAGTGAAGTTTGGAGGCAAATTTGGCCCAGACAGACATACCATGACCGATCTGGTGAACAAATTCAGGAAGACAGGTTCTGTTCTGGATGATGATCATCATCAGTTTTTCAGTCCTACGAAATGATAAAAAAAAACAAGTTAAACAAAATGCCTTGGTGTCACGAATGTATCACACAACATTCAAACAATTACATTTAGTACAAGCTGAAAAAATGGCGTTAAATCTTTGTAGGCAGGTTTTGAGCCACCCTATACCTATTAATTAATAAGTCCGATTTTTTCCTATGAATCTGTAGATGTCGTTTTCTACTAAACACTTAAGGCAGAATCAATTTATTGATTCTGCTTAAGGTTAGAAAATACGCATGAAATGAGATTTGTAACAGGGAGTGTGAATATTATACCACCTAAAGCTATAGATTAGAGCTTTAATACCTCCTAATCTAGAGCTTTAATACCACCTTGTAATAGTGCGCTCTCTGGTGATTGTTTTTGACCTAGACTTTCACTGACGTAATAATGAGAACCAGCAGGCACGAAATTGGCGGGTCGGTTGGAAACTTACTCCCAGGATACCCATTTGTTTTTCTAGGAGGGTGGGGAGAAGTCACATACAAATGTGAGAAAACTTCGTGGCGAAGGTTCATCAAATATGAGCTTTGCAGAATAAACCAATATCAAAACTCCAAAGTTTCCCCGCGTAATCTTATTTTTGCCATTAATCAAATTTTTTAAGTTTTTGTATATACGTTTACTTGATTTGGGCGCGGGGGAGGGGGTTGACTCCCCCTCCCCATCTCTCTTAGCTACGCCCATGGGTTAGTCATTCATTTCTTACACGCTAAATGTAAGAACCCAACAGAAATCCATCGACAGATATTTATGGTGTAGAGTGAAGACTATAGAGCAATAGGTGGCCTGTTGCGTGTCATACTGTACCTGCTCACATACGTTTAAGAGTGATTTTTATAAGACGATAATTAAAAACCATAAGTCTAATTATAGGGTCATAATTTCTTTTTCCGAATAGGAAATGATAATTGTCTATTGATTATAAATTCCTTTTCCTTCTAAATCTTCCCGTTGATTATTTCAGTGAGTTATATATAGTTCAGTTACTTATATAAATCATTTCAACTGAAGTTACAAAGCGTTTGTATATTTGCCAGAATAAGACATTTCTCGTTAAAGATAATATAAATTGGATGTTGGATCAATTTATCTTAATGGGCGTCATTGATCCGATGTCGTAGAAGGATTGATAAGTTTATTAAAATTTAACCGAATCTGCGATCTGAAAACAAATTATCATTGCAATTCATCACAGGAATTGCTTTTGCAGTTCTGTTTTTTAAGACTTGTAAGGGATTTTGCGTGACTTGCTTTCATTATTAATTGAAGGTCTCTTTTCCTGTCACTTCTTTTTTCCATTAAAAAAAAAATCTGGAGCTTCCGGAAAAAAGCCCTAAGATCGGAAAAAAATTTTTTAGGCGTTGAAAAGATTTTTTTCCCCAAGACAAGATTTCCTGTTCTGCATTTAGAAACTTCTTAATATCCCAAATACTCCCGCTTCCTTTCTAGAGACTGGTTTCAACGCTTTCTTCCTAAGCACGGATTTACCCTTGCTATACAATCATAATTCTTAATAATCCAAAGTGAAGAACTTTACTAAGGTAAATGCATGATTCGGCAAGAAAAGTATTAACTAACATTTTTAAATATAATAAATATTAATGATGAAAAATAGGAAAGAAAATTCCGCAGCCCGGAATCAAGTGATCACCTATGATTTATTCTTTAATAATAAATATGTACAGTATGTTTATTTTTTATTAATCCATCTGCAGTGTGTTAATTTACCTTTGAATTTTACGTTCGTATAGGGACAAATATAAATAAAAGGTGAAGCCACTGATATTTAGGCTTATTATTTTTATATAAGGTGAAGTGAAATAAATGTGACATAAATAGGGTAACTATGAAGTACAGTAAATTTGATGTTGCCACCAATGGGTGAATTATGAGTAAATGGTAGTGGTATTTTTTAAAGTAGAGAGAATTTACACGTAGATAATTACTATTTTTGAAATATTCTATATTGGCCGCTAATTAACACATTTGCCCCATTAGAAATCATTTACCCCGCTTCATCTTTTACAAATGCAAATTCACTAAGGGCCGGTTCTACCAAACTCGGATAAATCCTCAGATAGCTATCCAAGGTTTAAACTTAAACCCGGTATACCGCTTAAGTTGCGTTCTACCAACATCTTTTATCCCTCGGATAACTTCATCTGAAGTACAGAGCACAAGCAATGTAAGGCGCACTGTGATTGGTCAGTTTGATATTTAGTGTTTCCATCTATCGTGAAAAAACAAAAGTATTCATTCCAGTCAGTGCATAGCCTACAAAAGGGTTACTTTACTACAATGATAAGGGTAGTAAAGTAACCCTTCCTACAATGATAAGAGAAAGCCCACTGTCGTGGAAAAAAACAAAAGTTTTCCAGTCAGTGTTGACGTTAAAATGCGGCACGGCAGAAAAAACAAACGCGAAAAAACAAATTCAGCTGGAGAACTCAGACCTCAGAGACGCAAAACTTCAGTTTCGTTTCTCCTTTTGAGGGCTATGTTGTCGATCATTGAAAATGAAGTACAGACAGGTAATCTAAATCTAATCTGCTGTTCACTTGCACCCAAACACTTATTCCTACCGTCGTAGTTTAAAATGGTAATACCGTTTTGAAGTATTACCATGGTTTTGAAGGTAAAACTTATTCCTACCGGCACGAAATATTATGGTTTTGAAGGCATTTTCAAATCGAAGCGGACCGGAAGTACCGCCATTAACGCTCGTAAATTTGAGCGAAACGATTCACTATCCGAAGAATAAAGTGGCTATCCGACCTCTAGAGGACCGTATAACTTTATCAGGATATCTTCAGTTTATTCTGGTGTCTATCTGAGGATGGTAGAACACCGTTTTGACTTATCTGAGCTTTATTCCAGTACTTATTCTATCTGAGGATTTATCCGAGGTTGGTAGAACTGGCCCTAAATGATAAAAATAACCGGACAACTCGCGAACTAGTAGTTTCTGCCACGGACGTCACAGAATGAGCTCAAACGAGTATAAAAGAATGCAGGCCAGCCCACAGACGTTATTGCAAGGTAACGTGAGAGGAAAATACGCACAGTGAAGTGATTACATATCCCGTTCCACTGCAAATGATGTCATTATGAAGAGGAAACGTGTAGAGGCAACGACTGTATAACCACAACTTCGCAGACTGACACACAAGGACGTCAGAGTATTGAAGAGGAGACATGAAATCAGCAGAACCGTTATGAATACAATACCAATACCATAATAATTCATCAAATTTTAGGTTTTCATGGTCGAGCAGCCGAATATAAACCTAGCAACCATGAATGCTTGATCTGGATGTGAGAATCCCAGGTGAAGGCCGACTGCCATCATACCACAAATCTGTTGGTAAAAGCCTAATAACTTCCGGCTTTTTTTCGGGCTCGAACTTCCTGTTTAGGTGAAGGGAGCTATGAATACGGAAGTCATTTCCAAATTCAGACAATTCCATAATGTCTGCATTATGTAACAGTTAGGTGAGTTCCCATTTTTGTTCCCATGATCGTGCGTTGTTGTTCAGATCTGGTTTGCTGACAGGAATATTTAGGAATTAGACTAACCTGGTTAGAGTCCGGATCTCAATGCCCATATAATATTTGTGGAATAAATTGGAACGTTGGCTGGAGGTAAGACAACCCACACCAAACCACCTACGTGTCAGAACTGACGGAAGGGTGGCATGCAACTCCGATTGAAACATTTCAAAATTTCATGGATAAGCTTCCTGAGAGAGTACCTGCTAGACCTACGCCTTGATAAAGGAGATGGAAAGTGTAAAAGGCGGCCGAATGCTTGTGATCACATACGGTAAGTATTACTTTTTCTTAAATTTTTGACATTTTTGAAAAGTCTTCAATTCATTTAAGGCCATCGAATTAAAGATAGAAATATTATCACCAAATAGATACGAGAGGCGTTCAAATTTGATCTGGACTTTATTTTTTATAAAATCAGGAAACTACAAAAACACACAAACACACACCAGTTATTTATCAAAGAACTCGCCTTGCTTCTCTACACTTTTTTCCAGCGTTCTGAGAGCATATGGATACCATTCTGTAGAAATCTTCAGGCTGATGTCGAAAGCACGACAGGATAGACTTTTTCACTTCCTCATTGGAGCCGAACCTCTGCCCTCCCAAGAACTCTTTCAATGGTCCAAAACGGTGATGGTCGCAAGGGGAGAGATCCGGGCTGTATGGAGGATGTGGTAAGATGTCCCATTTGTGTTCCGTCAGTATGCCCATAGTCAGTTTGGCGGTGTGGTCTGGCACGGTTTGCAGAAAACAAACACCACTGGTAAGGAGTCCTGGTCGCTTTTTCATTAGTGCCGGCTTCTGGACGTCCTCAAAATGTCCCAGTAATAGTGTGCATTTATGTTTCGACGTTCTTCCAGAAAATCGACATGACTGATATGTCCCAGAATTCAGTCGCCATCACTTAATGTCCCAGAATTCAGTCGCCATCACTTTCGTTGCCGACGGTGTCATCTTGAATTTCTTGGGTCGTGGGAGTATGGTGATGAATTCATGTCTCGTCGCTGGTCACAACAAGCCTTAGGAAGCTATCACCTTCCCTCTCATATCGCTGCAGCAGCATGGTTCAGATTTCCATCCGGGTGGTTTTGTGATCCTCGGAGAGTTGCTTAGGGACCCATCTAGCACAGATCTTGTTGAATTTCAGTTTATCGTGGATGATGGTCTCCACACTGCCAGTGCTGATAGCCAGTATAAAGCCAATTCTCGGACATAATCCGCCTGTTGTCCCTTATCAGCTCATTTGTTCGTGCGATGATGCTATCATTGGCAGCAGTTGCTGGCCTTGCCTTATGAGGTTCATTGTCGGTGAATTCTCGCCCTCCTTCAAACTTTGGCATCAAGCAAAGACGGATGATCGAGACAAACATGACTCGGTGAACTGTCCTTGAAATCTTTGATGAATTTCAGATGCTTTCACACCTTCCTTGTGGCGAAACTTGATGATTATTCGTTTAAACAAACAATCGGTTGTCATGGCAACCGATGAGTGGTGCTGCATTTCCACAACAGGCGGTAGTTGCCATCCCAACAATGAAAGTTTAGATTTTTGCAGCAATGAAATTTACAAAAAATAAAGTCCAGGTCAAATATGAACGCCCCTCGTAGTTATTGTTTCTAAAAAAATCCACTCAATTGAATGAAACGTAGATAAACCCATTCACTTATAAAATATAGGGTTTGATTTTTTTATACGCTCTGATGGTGCCAACCTTACTCAATGCACAGATAAATCAAGATTCTTAAAATAAGGTAGCCTATATTCAAAACGAATACCTTTTTAAAATAAAAATTTATTTCATTGACTTACGGGATCAACTTTGGAAGAAGAAGGAAGTGTACAGCCAACTGGTAAGTTCGGAAAAATGAACAGACATCGTAAGAGGTCACTTTTTTATTTCACCTGTTTTTAAATTAAAATCTTTAATCTTCGAAATAAATTCGAAGCTGTTTTTCACTGAAAATCTAAAGAATGTTTGACCAGTCTTTACCAGTTATCATAGTTTCGGAACTCTATAGTGGATAACTTTTAAGAGGGAGAATTGATGTTTCACTTAATAGGTTTCATATTATTCCCTTATTTTAGGTAAGCAATATACAGTGTGTTCATTAAATGAGGGATAATAAGTACCTAGCATGAGTCTTCATCCAAATAAATAAAAAGTTCCTCATGCAAAATGTCTAAAACTCAAAATTTAGTATCTGAAAAAATGACATCGTTACGTCATTTATGAACTTTCTGCACCAACAGTTCACATAATGAACTGCGCTATGCCACGAGAAAACGGTGGCAGTTGTTGAGATTAAATGACGTTTTCCGCCAACTTTTAGAAAACTTCGCGTGGTGTTTAGACTCTTAAAAATTGGGTTTTCGACATTTTGCATGAGGAACTTTTTATTTACTTTGATGTGAAGAATCATGCTAGGTACTTATTATCTCTCATTTTATGAACACCCTGTACATCACACGAAAAGGGTTGAATACAGTAAATTTAGAAATTGTTTCTTCGGAATCAGTAGAGGACAATCTCTAACTGCACTTTGAGGTTCTAATAAACTGAAGCAAAGGGTTTTTTGGAAACTTGATAAAAGGACCATTATTGATCAGAGATTTTAATCTACTGAAGTAGTCGGCTTACATTGGGACACGTTGGAATATCGTACGATTCGATAGTCACGTATTGGCCTCGGTGGCTCAGTAGTTGCGTGATCGCCTCTGATGTCCGAGGACGCGGGTTAAACCCCGACCGAGGACGAAGAGGATTTTTTCAGGGGGAAAATCCTGAGATCATGCACTTCCTTCGAAAGGGAAGTAATGCCGTTGGTCCCCTGTAGTCATTTGCCGGCTGCACGTTAAAGAACCCTTGCGAGGCAAAATTTGCGGCCCCTATAACGCCGTCCTGAAATGACCATAGCAGTTGAAAAGGACGTTAATACCAAATAAACCAAACCAAACCGATAGTCACGTGTTCAACAGCAAACGCACAAAATCTTTCCTATTTAATATTTGCCATAAATACGGAAATTAAAAATGTCACAGAAACTGTGGATAAACAATATTAAAAATAAAGAAGAAACGATACCACTTTTCCACAATAATATTTGCCATAAAATTAAACAAAACAATCATTAATGCCACTCCGATCACCCCTACTCAAACATGGATTTTTCTCCTCCGTTTTACAAATTTTTATGCTTTTTTATTATTATACGCTTTTATTCAACTTGCTTTTCTGTAGGTTTGTGTATCCGTCAAATCTTGTAATCAATATTAAATCAACTTCCCGACAAGCTAGAGAGCTGAAATTTGATACACATACACAGGACCGATGACAATGCATGTTAAAGGAAACATTTTCCAAATCGGTTCACTGGTTCCTGTTCTAGGGCACCAATTCATTTCAGTCGTCTCTCCATAAGTCGGAGGAACGATTGTTATGAATTGCTTAATTATTTCGACCAAGGGTAGTTTTTCAAATTGTTGATGCCGGCTTGAAGAGAGATAATAATAAAACATTTATAAAAGCGTGTTTTGAAAAAAAACCCTTTTCCCCCTCTTATCTTGTTTATTTACAACATATGATAATGAGGGATAGTTGAAATTCAACTTTATAATAAAGAAATCAACATTTCGCACATGTGTGGTCATCTTTAACATTGGAATTGATCTCAGCGTTCCGAAGTAGATTTTGGAATTGTGTTTTGAATTTTAAAATTCTTCAAATTTTCCAAATTTTTCAAAATTTTTCAAATCATTTGAATGGCATTATTTCTATTAAATTGGTGACGATCAACAATTTTGTAAGTGGAATTTTTTCTGTATCTATCAGGGCTAAAAAGTTAGTTTTTGTAATTTCTCAGCGTTTACGTTAGGGGCGCTGGGAATATTTTTATTCAATCGGGCACGGACACTTTCCTGTTATCATCTTTTGTTCTACAATTATTCGACTGTTTCGGAAATTTCCTCTAGACCTTGTATAATCTCAATTTTACTGTTAAGAACGAAGGCAGAGCCTTGGAGGATGCTTTTTCGGTATTTTATATCTCCTTTATCTTTGTAGTTTGAGTCTTATCCTTCCTTTACAATAAACCAAATTAAAAGATCAACAAAATTCAATGAGATAATCTAATACTAAAGCGATGCTTTTGGAGGCGTTATTCATATACATATATAGAACAAAAAAAGATGAGAAAAATGAAATGTCAGCATCAACATTAAATTCAAGAGAGATCTGTTAAGTATTGATAACAAAAAAAATGCGAATCCTATTTAAAGTAGTGAAAAGAAATATTTAACGTCATTTAAAGGTTAACACCTACGCTTGTTTACGCTTTTCAACTAATTGTTTAAATTCGACCATGTACTTGCAGCACAACTTTAATTTTGGATTAGTTCATTATCAATTATACATGCAATTGAAAAAAGATCGCGTGTACGCATATGCATATTTTAAAACATTAATTAACAATGTGAAGATGATTAGAATTAACGTCAGCTTCGTTTCTGATGCACTTGAATCAAAATGCATTGATTGTTTCGAGGATTTCAATAGAGCTTCTTCTACGCATTCAATTCAACGGCTTTAATCTTTCGATTGCTCAATACTGATAAATTATTCCACTGCATGTCATTTCCTTTTTGTTTCATTAGGCTAGGATTGAAATTTAACGAGCACACATCTCACTCAAACAGTCAGACAGACAAATAGACATTTACACAAGCACACGGTACAATGGACTTCCACCGGGAAATCAATTGTGTTAAATGGCCACAAAGTGTACATAAATTTACTTTACCTAAGTACGATTGTGCTCACGTTTAATCATTTGAATAAAGCTTGGTTTTGTTACGCTAAGATTTACCTTTAATAAACAATTGCGTTTAGTATAAATGGTGGTACTTGAATATTAATTTTCGAAAATTAAATTTAAAATTTTTAAATCTCAGAGTCCTTTATAGGATATTATTTCCCGGTTTACGAGAGTTTAGTCAGTATCAAATTTTTCATTAACGAGAAAATTTGATTATTTAAATTAAGACTGACCTTTTCGGCACTTGTAATTTCAATGAAGTATTGATAATTTAGAAACATCCAACGGAAATTATGCGCGCGTCATTCGCTCCAAAGTAGACATATACTCTATTGATGGATCAGACAGTTCACATTTCGAAAAAGGTGACTCTGTATCTTGTCTAATACCTTCACGATCCACCTCAAACCGAAACTAATTCAGCCGCTGTACTGAGCATGCTTTCGCGATACTGCGGTAGGTTTTAAAGAAAGAGAAAAAAGAAAGACAACTAAAGAGTAGAATCTCTTCTGAAAAAACGAGAAGAAGACTTTATTCAAAATGAAATCAAGACGAGTAAATCCTCCGCAGAGAGAATGCCAATATTTTGTCCATTCCTCTTTTCGAATGGACGGACAGTTTAATAATTCATATCGAAGATGGCTGCATTATCTCAAATCATACGGAAGAGTTCAAATCATACCCTAAGGCGACACGATGGATATCCAGGTCCTTGTGTTAGTCCTTGACAAACAGGGTCGAGTCACATTATTATGAACACCCCCCTACGTTTGTCTTCGGGGTTGCTCAGCCGAGGAACTATGTCATGTGCTGGAAATTGGTTAGGTGACTATATAAGTTAGGTTTCCACTATGTTAAAAACATGTTACTCATTGCTGCAATGAATAAGAAACGTGATTTATGAGATTTGGAAAAGGGGATAATCGGCTTTCGGGCCGAGGGTGGCAGTATTTCGGAAACCCCGCAGTTTGTGAATTGTTCTCGTGCTGCCGTAGTTAAACTGAGAAAATGGGACCGTTCAGAATAAACGGTAAGGGAACTGTGAAGCACCACGTGCCATTGATGAGAGAGGTGAACGTCGGCTGCGAAGGTGTGTGAAGGCCAACCGAAGAGCTACAGTGGACCAACTTACCGCTCAAACCAACAAGGGTGCGTAAGGGCCTCCGCAGCACACGGATGGTCTCCGCACCCATGCTGACGAAGGTTCATCGCCAAAAAACGGCTTCTATTTGCCCAACAGTACAGAAACTGGACCACTTCTGACTAGAAAAAGGTTGCCTTCTCCGATGAGTCACGATTTTTACTTCACAGATGTGACGACCGTTGGCGAGTGAGGCGAGAAACCTCCGAGAACAAGCATCCTGCAACCATTGTTGGACGAATCCAGTCTGGTGGCGGCAACGTTATGGTGTGGAGAGTGTTCTCATGGCATTGTCTGGGCCCACTAATACCTATGGAAGGCATTCTTAACCGATTCGGTTATTTATCCATAATTGCAGATCAAGTACATCCATACATGGCGACGTCTTCCCAGACGGGGATGCCACGTTCAAGCAAGACAATGCGCAATTGTTCGGGGGTAGTTTGAGGAATACGACCAGGAACTTGGTAAACAATATGCCCTAATGATCTCAGAAGACTTTGAGCATTACTTATCCGGCGATGAAGCTGTACAAAGGGAATTCACGGCCTGGTTCTGAGGGTCTTGTGAGTCGATGGGACAAGTGCCTTATTGTACAGGGAGATTATGTGGAGAAATAAAAGTAGTTTTCAAGTCAGTACTCTTATTTGTTTCATTTCTATATCCATTAGTAACTTACCTACTGACTTCCCCTCGTACGTATCTCGCGCTGCAGAACGCGTTCGTGGTATAGGATGGGCTTAATGGGATATCCGACGTAAATGATCCGAAAATTTCCGGGCAGATGTTCAATTTTCGCGAGTCTCGATGACGCATGACGGAATCGATCTGGGCGGAGATTTCGTAATCCATTCTGTCCTATGTGTCGACAGCAAACTCCATAATTTAATCTTGTCACCTTTCGTCAGGGTTCTGTATTAGCTGTAAACTAGAAGTTTCACTTGTTGAAGCTTCTTGAGAACTCGCTGTATTGTTAGTAGGGAAATTTCTGGGTAGTTTTGTTCGTCGACTTTCCGGGATTGTATACGAAAGCCTATACCGCTTGGTAATCGCTTCTGGGAGCTTAGACTTAAGAACTTTTCTTACAGAACCTTCCGTTTCGAATTTAATCTAGGCCAAACGTTAATGCGCATCTTCGAAGGCGTTTCTTTTACAAACTTTTCTCGAAATTCTCTTTGAATTGTTACAAAAGATCTCGTACGAGTGTTTTTAATGACACAGACCCTCTCCTAGTCCTCTGTCGCGAGATTTAAAAAAGAAATTGAGGAGGTATGGAAAACAGGGCCTATTGTACTATGGGCGCTTTTTTCTCAGAATGTTTTAAATTAACTGTCATAAGTTCACCAAGTTTGGTGTACATTTTTGGCCAGCTGAATGTTGTATCCTGTCGTTCTTAAAGTTACTTGTGAGCTGTGCAAGTCGTTTTTGATCTTTAAAATGTTAACAAGTGACTGAATGAATTAGATAGAAGTGAAGAGGATTATATAAAGAGATAGTTGGTTGGTAGCGCTGCAGATACTGTGGATGTAAAACAAAAGATGAATATTGTCCCATTCAATCCTGCAGCATCATTGAAAACCAGAAATGTGAAAGTTCTCTTAAAATATCTTTTGTTTTGTGCAAATAGTGTTTTCGCACTTTAACACAACAAATAAGAAATTAATTGACGATTTTGATACTTTCAATTTTAATGTTGTAGGAAAAAAATTGTTCTGAATAAGAAGGGCCCACAATACAACGAATTACATTTAAAGTATTAAAAAATCTTAGAGATTCTATTCACATAAATTAATAAATAAGTTAAATAGGCTATAAATATCTCACAGGGTGATTTTAATAACAAGAACTTTTTTAACAAAAAAATGAACCGACTTCATGGGTCAAAAACCTTCCCAGAAAAATATTCAATCGAATAGCGAAATCCCCATCTAAATCGGATCAATAGTTTTTGAGAAAATCGCGAACATACATACGTACGGATATATACGGGTCAAACAGACAACCCCCTTACTTTGAAGTCGGTTAAAAAGGTATTACGCATCCAGTAATAAGAATAAAGATTCACTGTTGATAATTTTCTCTTCCATTTTCTCAAAATTAACTTTTGCCTTATATTCCCTTATTACCCAGAACTTCTCAATTGCAGTATATAGCATACATAGTCCCGATATATTAAATATGGGTAATGAGTTTTTGAAGATAACAGTCTTTATGAAAAATATTATACCTGTCCAAAAATGCAATTTAAAACTATACAAATATCTAAAGATGTTTTTACACCGTACAATATCTTCTTTTTATATCTTTAAATTTTATTATGTGAAAAATTGTATATAGCTTTATTGCTTCATTCGCTTTAAAACATGCTAAAAAGTTTTTCCAAGAGCCAAGCGTTAATAAAGTGTACGTTATAATTTTTCTGAACTTTCCACGAATCTTTCAATCGTTTGTCGTTGAAGTAATCATAAGGGAAATGTTTAGCTGGTTTCCAATTACACAGGTCCCCGTGCGAATTAAACTTCCATTGGTTGGGATGTTTGCTTTATCTTTAGCGTTTCTTTCCAATCACTTACTGGATACAACATCATTAACTTAGGCAAAAAAAAAAAAGAAAAAAAAAGCTTCTTGACGTTAATCTGAAAGTTCCAATTTCCACCGATCAGAGTTAATTTGTTCTCGTTTCTGATAAATTATTCCTTCTCCCATCTTCAATCACAGGAGCCGGCTCGAGGAATGGGAAGCAAATAATGGAAATTATTTTCGGTGAGACTCTCCGGAGATTTTTCAATGCACGGGAATGAAGAAGGGAGACGGGTGTGGAGGCGGGGAACATCGAAAGATTTTGTGGCAGTTCGGCTTGATTAATTCGTTCGTTACGATATCAAAGCATTTTCGGCATCGTTAGGGTTCATGTTAGTCAAAATTAAAGTTTGACAACATAGTTGTGTGTCGATGAACGTCAGATCGGTTGAACAATAATCAGGTATCCATTTAAATTGTGGCCTTATTTTACAGAGGCGTCGGTTACCTTCTCTTCGATAAAGAAATAAGGTGATTAAATATTTTCTTCATGTGACTATAGAAGTGTACTTAGAAAAATGCAATTTTACGCCTTATGTTAAGGGACATCCATTTTGCTTGTGTTTTTATATCTAGTATGATGAAATTTGAAATGAATAAGAATATTTTTCAACTTTATTTAGTGCATTTACCTTAATATGTATTACACCAGCTGTTTTTGAAAGCGTTTGACTTCCCTACAGTAAAGTACAGGGATTGAATAAAATAACTGAATTTAACATAATAACAAATGACTGGCTTATCGAATTTCCGGCTATCTGATGACTTCCTGAACAAGCTTCCGGTTTATAGGTGAATCGTGATCTACGATACGCAAGTCATGATTGTATATGTTAAACGTATAAACACCTTACTGGACGAAATATAGGGTGTGTCAGTCGTCTCCATACAAATGGTGATTACATTATACTACAATAACAGGATACGTTCCACATGTTTCCCTTCCATGTCCAAACAAAGTTACAGACGCTCCAACCAATTCTGTCGAACACGTGACAATGTTTCTCCCGTTAAGATGGTTTAAAGTACGGGTTTTCTTCTGGTAAACGATCGATTTTAGGTGGCCCCAAAGGTAAAAATCCACGGAAACCTGTCCTCTTGAATTTCTGGATGAGTTTCGCTGCGGTGTCATGGGTTATCTGCGTTCCATGAGTTTCATTGAACGTACGCGGTACATGACGGCTGGCATTCCTAGTCAGCAGAATGATGTCAATTCGTTCCTCCTTCGTTAGTGGGATTCTTTTTAATTGGTTCACCTACTGCAAAAAGAAAAATAGACATTAGCCACTGTTATTCCCATTTATATGGACACTTGATTCACCCTGTGCAGTATTAAAGAGATTTGTGACCTCTAGAAAGACAACAAGTGCTATGAAAGTGACTACAGAGTTGAATCTGCGTGTTTCTAATTCCATTTGGAATAAAACAAAATGTGGAGGGAGTTTCGAAAACGAAATGCTCGTGGCTAGGCTGCAATCGCAAAGCTACTGACAATCCAAATAAATACAACATGGAAATACGATGACGCAGTAAGTACAAAACTTGGACTACTGATGAGCAGAAATTATCATGTGATCCGATGAATTTTTGGGTTTATGTACAGTCGGGTGCAAAAAGGTTTAGACTTAAGTCATAGTTGAGCACGTGAATAGCACATCCCAAGCCTATACCTGCTACCCTATTTTCATTCAAAAGGGACAGGTCCAGTCTAATCTGCCTTGACTCTCAGTAAAAGTACCTGATTTTGCAACCGATCAACATCCGGTAAGCTCAGTTCCTACGGAGTAGGTAAAAACCTTTTTCCACCCGACTGTACTTTCAGTATTTAAATATTCAAATCGTTCATATGTTAAAGTATCTAGCAAAAGCCTCCGTGTGAGCTAAACAATTTAGAAAGTGTACTATAAAATCAGCTTTCTCAATGCTTTCACAACCATGAAAGAAGTATAATAACCAATCATTTCTAAAAGTACTTCAATTATTAAGTACCAAAAAATGCTTTATGCTATTACTGAGGGGGGGTGGTAGTGTTTGTATGTCCGTCTGTGACTCGATCTTCTCAAAGCGTATGATCTTCTCCTTTATGGTACAACAAATGCTAAGATATGGCTTGTAATATATCAAACAACTTGTAACGACGTAACGTGTTATGAACAGGTATATAAGAGTAGTTAATAAGTTTCAGTGGAATTTGATTCAGTGGAACATGTTTTAATGTTTTCAAAAACGATTCAAATATTTTGGAAATGTTTCTAATGGTTTTTGTAGCGGCGACTAGTTTGGCCTTTCAGTACTGATTTCGTTCCTTAATGGTTTATTATTTTACAATGCAATTGAAAATTGAACTAAATTCGTTTTTAGCATGTAGAATTAATTCCGTTAGAAAATTAAACCATATAATAACGCCGACAACGGAAAAACAAAATTCAAAAATTTGTCGGCAGTGTCAATTTTTATCATTCATACATACTTCACTGAGATGTTCAGAAGTAAAAAAAATTAAAGGAAACTATTTTTACATTTTTGGGGCAAAACTTTCAAACGTTGTGTGAATGCAAGTAGCTTTTCATTAACGTTTATCGTTTCATTGCACAATGTTAAAAACTTAGTTTCGATGTCTAATTGGGGAACAACTTTTTAAATTTAAAAATGAAATATTTATAATATGGAAAACTTTCAAACGATAATTAGGATAATCGGTGAAAGTGTAGAATGTGCTTGGAGGTAAACGACCAGAAGAAAACAGAGCATCGGAATTAATTGCATGTAGAGATGCTGCTTGGAATAATTTCTTTTTATAATTATTTTATGTTTTAATTAAGCGAGTATCATTCCAATTAATCTCTTTGCCTAAAGGTGCCACATGTTTTCGCTGCTTTGTCTTTGTTCTCCTATATAATTGCATGCAACGACATCAACTGGCCCAATCCACATAATTCCTTCACTGAAGACACGAAAAGCTTCGTTTAGATGAAATGAGCAAAACTATTTGAATGAATAGAAAGCAGTGACGCTGAATCTTAATGTAATGCACTTAAATTCATAATTTATGTCTTTTGTACTGTTAATGATAAAAAATATTAAAAATGATTAAAGAGTAAAATTCGAAATCAAAATTTGCATTGCTGACCAGGGTGCGATCTTAATTTAAGTTTACAGAAACTCGAATAGGCTTAGCAATGCAAAGTTCAAAGCAATCAAACAAATTTACGAAATTATTGAAGCAAACACCATTAATACAAAAATTATTTCGACGGAAATACAGTGACTGTCTAATAAGTATCTATCTTCTGTACTGTAAGAGTCCGGAATTTATGGAATATTATTTTATAATACCGGGTGGGCAAGAAATAACGTGAGGTGTTCAGAGCTCGCTAGCGGGAATTCTATTAGGCCAAATGCAATACATTTTGGTGTGGGTATACACTAAGTGGAACATGCAGTTTCGATTTCTGCAAAAAAAAAAAAAAAAATAGTACCAAAAGTCGCCATAGGAAGCGCTTATTTCAAGAAAACAATGAATAAACGCATAAGCGCGTTCCGTGTTGAGCAATCATGACAATAAAAGGCAAGGCTGAGGATTTCCCATCATTCACGAATGAATGGCCTGACGATGACGCTTACTCTGCCTGACCGGGCGTTATTACTCAAGTTGTTTTATCAGAAGAGCGACAATGCAAGTGCTGCCCTTCGTGAATTCCAGCGATTGAAAACGTTACGAAGGGGACCGATGAGCATAACTAACTTACGGAAAATGATTGAACGATTTGAATCTACCGGAACTCTAGGAGTGCAACCAGGCCGGGGACGCAAACGAATCAGGCAGCAACACGTTGAAAAAGTTGCAACTGCTGTTGTGGAACAGGAGATGACTACTGTGCAGGGTACCAGCAGTGCACACGCAATAGCACGCCAAACAGATATCCCATATTCGACGATGAGGAAAATATTGCATAAGATATTGACATTTTATCCCTATAAACTCACACCTGTTCAACAATTGCTTCCTGGAGATGAACGTACCCGAACTGACTTTTCGTTGAGATTTTTAGCACGTATGGAAGTGGATGATGCATGGCCATGGCAAATTTTATGGACTGATGAGGCACATTTTTATTTTAATGGTGATATCAATACCCACAACTGCCGTATTTGGGCTGCATCAAATCCACAAGTGTGTCTGCCAACTCCTATGCATTCACCGAAACTAACAGTATGGTGCGGCTTTACTGCTTCTTTCATCATCGGCCCGTACTTTTTTGAAGAAATCCGTCCCCGTGGACCGGTGACTTGTTCCGTCAGTTCTGCCAGGTATGCCGATATGCTTGAGAATTTTGTGATACCACGATTGCAGGAAAAGGGTTGTCTGGATTCTACCATTTTTATGTAGGATGGTGCGCCACCGCACATCGGCAGCAGATCTTGCGAGAACGTTTTTCAGACAACAGAATAATTAGTCGTGAATTTCCCATAGTATGGCCATCCAGGTCGCCTGATCTCAACCCTTGTGATTTTTGGTTATAGGGATATTTGAAAAGCCTTGTGTATCAAGCACATGTTCCTGACCTCTCAACCTTAAAGGATCAAATAACGTTACATATCAGACTAATTAATGCGAGCTGCCGTAGAAAATGTCGTGTACCGCATGCAGCTATTGGAACAGCTGGTGGTCATATTGAAACACATTTGTAATTAAAAATAAAACATTGTTTATTGTTGTTACTAAAGTTGGTTTGTACGGTATTTGTTCATTTGACAATTAGGTATTCATTGTTTTCTTGAAATAAGCGCCCCCTATGGCGACTTTTGGTACTATTTTTTTTTTTTTTGCAGAAATCGAAACTGCATGTTCCACTAAGTATATACACCAAAATGTACTGCATTTGGCCTAATAGAATTCCCGCTAGCGAGCTCTGAACACCTCACATTATTTCTTGCCCATCCGGTATTTAAATTTGGAAATTGGATTATCAGCGGAACATTAATTAAAACAGCTATATTTATATGGCTATGGATTAAATAAAAAATTTTATTGTCAAGAAGAAAGACTGGAATTGGAATTAGAACGAGTTGTCAGCTAAGTAATATTTTGAAGATTATTTTTTCTAATCGGATTTAAGAGGGACTTAAAAGTTGCACAAGTCACCTTTTGCAAAAAAGTTTATAATTTCACGTCTGTTAAGAACAATGGAGAAAGGTATCAAGTGGAAGAGTTGGTTAATGGTTAATTAGAATTTTCGGCGTCCACTACTAAGGTCATTGTGCGCCTTTTACACAAGTTGTATCTGTACGCAGCCCGGAACAAACACAAACATCCATGCCCATGGCGGGATTCGAACCTACGACCAGGTGGACTTGAGAACTAGAAAGCCTACGCCCTAGCCCTTTCGGCCACCTGGTCGGCTCAAGTGGAAGAGGAGAGAGATGAATTTGAGCAATGAGTTGAACGTTGGACCCGTCGAAGGACAACGACGAGCGAGGTAAATAACTCTGAAGGTGTCAACCTAAGTGATTGACAAGGAAGAAATAAAAAAAGATGAATGTCAGATGACCAGAAAGTAAGATCATGATTGGTTAAAGATCAAAAATTCTTGTAGAGACACCAGAGTGAAAGCAGAAGTTACAGAGTAGTGGTTATAATCTGACACGGAAAAATGGTGAGCGCACTGCTCAGAAGAGCATATTGGATAACTTAGTTTGATTCGACCAGAAATTCAAAAAATGTTATTGTTATTCCCCGGAACGAGACCCAAGGATCACAAATATTCCACCTGGAGACGGAACACCTCATCACCCGACCACCGTATCGTCCCAGAGAGAGAGAGAGAACGACCCAAGAAGCAAGATCCACGACGACGGAGAAGGACCAGATGGCTGCCGGATTTAGAAGGAAGAATTGCCGCCACCCGTGGACCACCCCATCGGAACGACCAGCCCTGTTTCACACATACCCACACTTTCATTCATACGTACTGTCGCAATAAAACGTTTTCCATAGATTATTACATTTCTTTACTCTAAGGTACAAATTGGGAAACATAAATCTGACATTTGATTAGTAAATGCATTTAAGATTTAATATACTTAGTTAGGCATATTCACAGATGATTACTGAAGTAATGATTATTGTTATGAATTAGAAATTATTAACTGTTTATTATTTATGTTGAAGATCTAGAAACATATCAAACAAAAGTTATATTTGCTCTTTAGATTATTAGTGGAACTCCATTACACTTTGGTTACTGTTTAAGCCAAATGAATCAATTTGAATGTTAGAATCTAAATTATAATTAAGAATCAAAATTTACATTCCACATTACTGAACTCATATTCCATTTGACTTTGCAATCATTTCAAATATTAAAGTGCACCTTATTGAATTTTCATTTCATGCCATTTGTATTTTTTCATTATTAATTATATTTAATAAATCATATTGTTATTGTTAAATGTTTGTTGATTATTTAGTGTCACTTGCTTGTTTCCGTTGGCCTTGCCTGTGTGGGACGAATTATAAATGTAAGGGAGGTCGCAGTATGTACACTAAATTAAATTTCATTCGCATAATTATTAATTCGGCTTTCATTCAAAATTCTAAATTCTAATTAGACCATTAAGACCTCACCCCCTACCCCTAAAACCTTACAGTACTCGTATATTCATTTTTAAAGAAAGTACAAGATACGAAGCCATATCAAAGTGCTCGCAGTTAAGTAGCTACAACCCCGTTTCCGAGGTTATGCCATTGAAGTTTGCTTTTATATCCATTTTTCCATTGGGTTTCTTGCATATGAGAATTGGATGATTGACTTTTTGCCTGCAGGCCTTACTTGAACGGAGAAGGGGAAGTCAAGTGACTACACAGACGGAGCGAGGACTCGTGATGATTTACTCCCACAGCCGGCACACGAGAGGTTTGCCTCGGCGGCCACGAACAATTGCCTCGCCTTCCTAACGGAGCTCAACCTGGATACTTTTGAATGACTGGTGTAAGTGAAGTAATCTCCTGAAATAAATTATGCATTCCAAGCATCCATCACAAAAGATTCTTTACTTGAACACCTCTTTCTTCATGCAAGAGTAAACTACTGCTCTTCGATGACAGAAAATGCTGACATTTCAGAAACTAAGCCCCTTCGGCAATATGGACGGGAAAATATTTCCACAATTTTCATCCTCCTTCCTTATCCTTTTTATGTTGCAATTTCAAGACTGCGAGTGTCTTCAGTTTTAACATACCCTCTGATGAATATGTGAATTCCAAAGAACAAAGAGGTTTTTTTTTTAATTATCATTTCTGTAATTAAAATCGAAAGGTTTTCGTTGAAATGTCATCACTTCAGCTATCATTTTAGATAGAGCAAGCATAATGAGTTTTAAATTAATTTTTTAAATAGATAGAATAAAACCATCCATCCACCAGAAAGTGACACGTAGTTATAATTACATTGACAGTACTCAGAGCGATGTAGAAAAATGCCTACGTGATGGATCAAAGTGAAATTTGGTGAATACCTTAATAAGAATATGGAGAAGAGAATTTACAAATAAAAAAGCTATTTTATTATTAAACCCATTGAGAATGCGTGGTGTTGCATTATCATAACGATGTTAATTAAAAGCATCGTTACTGTATTCGCGAATTTGGTCGTTTCGTCGTCAATATTTTTCGAATTTTTTTGATTATGACTTCAGATTCCGATAGAGCATCAAAATATAAGTAAAAGTTATAATAGGCACAGATGTCCTATCTATTCGGGAACATGGCCAAAATGGTGGTTAAATTTAAACATTTTGGTTCTCTAACCCGGCTCGAAGGACCAAAATGTTAACTTTAACCGCCAATTTGGCCATGTTCCCGATTAGATAGGACGTGTGCATATTATAACTTTTACTTACTTTTTTGATGCTCTGTCAGCATCAGAAATTAAAATCAATAAATTAGAAAAAAATTGGCAACTGAACAACCGGCTTTATAAATTCATCTTTGAAAATGAAAATGCTAACGGAGGACATTTTGAACACTTCAAGTAAGAAAGAGTTCATGTAGCATGCAGGTACGTTCTGCTCCTATATGTTTCCCATTACTAATGTAATTAATGAAGAGTTGTAGAAAATGAGTTCTAACATGGAAATAAATCGATTCCGGACCCATGTCGAGTTAACATATTTTCTTCCTCTGCATGTGAGAAATGTTTCCTGAAAGTTTGGCCGTAAATTTTTGTTACACCCTGTATATCAGTGTTTCCCAAACTGGGGTTCGCAATATCTTTCAGGGTGTTCGCCAAAATTTTTCTGTAGTGGCGGATTATTATATTGTGTGCAGGTATGTTTATGTATATTTATAAGTTAGTGCTCCGCGCTATTCAGATCTTTGTGAAAGGGGTTCGCAAGTCGAAAACGTTTGGGAACCACTGCTGTATATGATAAATAAACCCTCAGCCGCAGCCCCAGATGCCCTTAGTTGGTTTTCTCTTGAAGATGGCCTACTATTGTTCTCAACCCTTCCAATTGTTTCTGGGCTTTTTAAAAAAAAATTTAAATTCTCCTTGAAAAAGGTTAAAAATTCGAAATGCACCGGAGTATATATATTTATTTTTGCATATGTAACAGTATTCCATTGGAATTATATACAGTAGAACCTCGATAAATAGAATTCCTTCCTAAATCGAAGTTTAGTCTATTCCGTTCCGCTCAGGGACTAAAAACAGCATGGAAAGTAAAATCACGAAAAAAAAACACGAGGGAAAAAGGCAAAAAATTAGTTTTCGTAATTCCGAAAGAAATAAAAAAGTTTGCCAGACAAAAGTAGTAATAGAATTATAATGTGAGTTTAAAGGCTCGATAAAAGGCAATAATTAACCCCGATATTTAGACATAACCATCCAAAAAATTGTATTATATCATTATTTGGGTAGCAATGATGAATTAAAGTAAAAGCAGAAATATTTTTTTGGCAAATGTTGCCCTCAGATCTTCTTCTCATTCTGCTCACTTTGTTATTCGATGGTTTCGTTAAGATGTCCATTACCGAAATAAGTCGGAGATTTACCTTCGAATGTCATGGCTCTGTATGTTTTAGATAGTTGACTCGCTTCCACGATGTAGAAGGTGGAATTTGTTATCTTATGATATCTGTTCGAAAATCTACTCTCTTGTTCTAAATTTAGCTGTAAATACCGTTGTCAAATGTTTTAAACATTTTTAAAAATGTTTTAAAGAAATATATCTTAAATAATCAACTGGTTTTTAAATTTTTATAATCCATTGTAACTTATACTTGTTTATTCTTCTTCGTTTTTTTTAATTGTTTTGTACGTTTGTTTTTGTACGTTTACTCTATGGGATACAATAAATAAATAAATATCCAGTACGATGACTGGGCACTATCATGTGATTTCGTTTGTTTATAAAACGAAAGTAGATGTCTAATGCTACCCTAAAACTGAATTGCAATGATATTTATATAAACACGTTGATACGCAAAAATATAAGAATGAACTGCGGTGTCGAATTGGCTGTATAAGAAGGAAAAGGTCTCTAACCATTAAAAACATCCCAGATATGGTTAGTTAGTTTATTAGAAATTTTGGCGTGGACTACTAAGGTCATTTTGCGCCTTTTACACAATTTATATCTGCACGCAGCCCGGGAACCCACGACCAGGCGGACTCGAGAACTAGAAAGCCTACGCCCTAGCCCTCTCGGCCACCTGCCCGGCCCCAGATATAGAAAACCGGATACATGTTTGAAGGCTATGCCTTCATTCTCAATGGCAACATTGAAACTGACTATAACATTTATCATGGAAGAAGAAATCTCTACTTCTTCCATGATTTATCTATCAATAGAGAATAGGAGACTATAAGGGGGAAGCATCGAGGTAAATGTTAGAATCACTCTCATTGGTTGAGCTCAATAGAAGGATCCAATCAGAGATGGCATGCAAAAAACGTAAAAGATAATTCTAAGAACTGGAACAGGAAAATTAAGGACTGTTCCATTTGATTTATTGAAACTTAGGTTTTAGTTGTTGAAACAAGGACTACTATTTTAATAGGCAAAATAAACAACCATTCCAACTCTTAAAAAAATACAATTCAATATGTATGTTTGCAAACAAATTCTAATAATCTATACTAAAATTAATTTTTTTCTTAATTGGATATTTTAAGTCTAACAGTAAGGATTTGTCTGTACTTTTCTTTGAGTCAAGAAGAGAATTTATCGTTTGACGAGAGGAAGACGTAACGCGTGTTCCAAGTGGCATCCATCTATTTTGAACAATTTAATTTGAACTCGTTTTCATCCATAAAAGCGACAGAAGGGGGTTATAAAGGAAAACGACACAAGAAAAATATCCAAATAAAAGGGGAATCCAATCGGGTCATTATTAACTTTCCATTAACCGCAACCTGTTGATGAATCATGATTTGCGGTGTTTCTAGGCAACACGAATCGATTGAAAACCAAACCAAGACACTCCAGCCCATTGTCACATTGGAACGCAAGGTTAAATTCCTTCAGGCGCTCGTACGAGACGATTTTCTGTCGGATAGCACGTGATGAACGAAACGGAAATTAAAGACGAGACCCTCTGGCGGTGACGATGGCAGTCGGAACTGTTGGCGAATGTTTTCTTATCTACTTGTTGAGTGGGGGAGTGAGGAGCGGAAAAGGAATAGCCGACACACAAGAGCGTCACCTTCAATTCACACTTGTCAAATTTCGCGGCAAGCGGGTTAAACACTGTCACCATCACTCGACTTAAACAAATCCAAGTTTCTCTGGCATACGTATGAATGGGATGTTTAACCTTCTGCAGAAATGGCGAATGAAAGTCGGAGAGATTTGCTCGGCGACGGCTCGGGCTCCTGCCTAACGGCTACCAAATCAATTCCATGCAAATTTCTAGTTTAATGGAAAGCCACGAAGATCCCTTATCAGCACAAAAGGGAAATAACCAAATATGAAGAAAAATATACATAGCGTTCACGCTGAAATTTTATTTAATATTTTGAGCGCTGCTCTTTTTAAAAGCAAGGTTCAAGGACGGAAAGAGGGTTATAATCTTCAAAATTAATCAAAAATAAGTCTACAAATGTATATGTGCGTTTGATTTTATGAAAAATTAAGTCTAATATCTAAAAAATTTGTTCATTATTTGAGTATGTTATTTTCTAAAAATTCATTGTTGTCACGAATGGATTATAGAGAGATATTCAAGAATCAACCTGCGAGAGGCAATGAAATGATACAAATTGAGGATAAACTTGATGTATACAGGTGTTTACCAACTAGTCAACTGTTCTTCTATAGTCATCTACTATAGCTTTGCAAATAATTGAAACTCCTCTAGTAGAACAAAAAGCTTTGTTTTAAGCTACCTACTCCATCCATACATCTGCTGATAATAAAAACTTATCAAATTTCTTGTCGTGTTTCATTTTACACGATCATTGTTAATTCGAGTGTGCGAATTGTACCTAAAATTCCAAAAATGAATAATGAACTGTCGCTCCTCTTTCGGCACATTTTGACATATTCGGCATATTAATGTTGACAGGGGCAGTCCGTTGAACTTTTTAAGAATATTTTTTAAGATTACAATATATTACAATATTTAGATTATGTGAAATCCTTTGACATGTATTTTCACTATTCTTTAGACTTTCTTTTTCGAAGCTCACAGTCTGCCTTTTCATCCTGAGAAATAAAGGAAGCGCGCCTTTAACATGGCAAGACAGTTTTTGAAAAGGCTCTCGCAAGTCTATTTTGACAGATATCAGCAAACAGAATGAAAACGCAGCAATATTGTGGTTTCCTCTTTCCATCTGTGTAACTTATATATCCGGACGATTTAAATTCAATTTTAAAAATGCTGTCTAAATTTTGCGTACACTTTATCCTACTATCTCTTGCCTTTTATGGTGAAGTGCTCGACATTCTCATCGGGAGCAATTAATTTCTGTTTAACGATAACCCAGAAAAAATTTCATTTCTTTTATTCAAAAAAGTTTATTACTCGAATTTGTGTAAGTCCAAAATGTTGAATTTATATTTTGCAGTATTTGAGAGAAAGCAAATGATTAGTTTTCCTCATTCAAGTAGCCATGTATTTACTTTTGAGAAGCCTAGACAATGTATGAATTTAGAATAAGTAAGCATTTATAATTAAAAATTGATTTGCATTCCTTATTTCAGAAATTTAGGAAGTGCCCCTCCACGTTCGCCAATCCCGATTTTCCTTTTTAACATGGTCGGATAATTTTAAAAAGTTCTCGCAGCTGAATTTAGACAAATACCGAAAATCTAAATGAAAACGCAACAACACCTGGGACTTCCTTTTTCTAACGGTGTAACTTATCACAAAATGGTATCAAAAGTTCCCGGACAAGTTCTGTAGCGTGCCAACAGATGAAGCATAGTTTCACGCTCAACATTAATGATAAAGCAGTGTGCCAAGTGGCATTTCTGTTTACATCGGCAATTGTTAAAATGGTGTTTTTATGATCACGTGCGATTACGTGATGGACATAAAGTTGGAACAAAGAGCGAACGTGAAATCTTGCGTTGGGAACTCGGTCACAGATTTTGAAAATCGTCGCAATGGAAGAGCCCATCTCCACGACTGAAGAATTACTGCGAGACAGAGCCGCAGCTCAATCAAGAGCAGGCTCATCGTCTTTTTAGACATCCGTGGCAGATTTCTGAGAGGTGTGGCAGGTGTTACCCTACTAGATAGAGTGTATAGCAGCACAATAAGGGAATCTTTAGGTGTTGAGCCGCTACTTCTCCTCATTGAGTGATCTCAGTTGCGCTGGTATGGCCACGTGATATGGATGCCGCAAACTAGTCTTCCTAGGCAGTTGTTATTTTCCAAGTCGGTAGGTAAGAGACCAAGGGGTCGGCCTAGAACCAGATGGCTAGACTACATGGAGAATCTGGGTTCGAGTCGCTTGGATATTACCAGGGAGGACATGCGCCTGATGGCGGAAGAACGCGAGCGCTGGAGATCCTCCATAGGGCTGCTGCCCCCGCGACCCTAACGGATAAGCGGGTTTGAAAAGTAAGTAAGTATCTGCTACATATCTGCATCTTAGCTAATAGTAAATATACCAATAAGATATCAATATTTATATATGATGGGATATTTTTTAAGTAAGGTCCGTTTGTAAATATCTTTGGAAATCTCGCATGCTCATAGTAATGCGCATTAGCCGTGTATATGCTTCGCACTGTGTCATTAAAATGTTTAAGATTATTGAGATTGTCACAGACTGCGAAATATGGTCGGTTATCCGTTTTTAGACAGCAATAGACATGACAGGAATGGACATTCAACAGAGATCAATAGAGTATGGGCCCAATGCCCATTGTTATGTGGTGGTTTGCCTTATGGTCCTCTGGACTTGGTGGGCAGGGGTTTTTCCCAATTCAATCATGTCATCTGGAGTGTTTTTTGTTCCACGACAATCCAAGACCACTCTCCTCTGCACTAAAGCAAGTTCCAGTCAAATGTTTTGGTTGGGAACTTGACCACCGCCTTACAATTCGAACCTTGCGCCCATTGACTACCTCCTGTTCCGGTATTTAAGGGCGCAAAAGGCTTTATGCAGTTTATGCTGCGAGGGCGCCATCTCGACATAAATTGACGGGAGCTCACTACGCCTTTCAGATAAAGCTCTCTCTATATACAGAGCTTTACTTTCAGACGCGCCCAAGAGACCTCTATCGGCAGTAAAACAAAAATTTGACGATTCCCTCTTTCCAATGGAATGCAGATCGTTTACCTGCGATTAAAGGATGTAGAGCTGTACCATTTTGAAATCGGATGAAGACTTTTGAAATAACCTGTGCTTTTTTTTTTTTAAACAGTGCTAGTTCAGGAGCTTTTGATACCGCCTTGTACAACCTCTGACAATTAAGTTCGGTGAATGACGTCACACCCTAATCTGTGCGAGCTTTACGCGAGTAACAATGCATGTGAATACAAGCCCAGTCATTGTTTAAGCAAGTTCAGACAGGTCACGTTTGTGCGTGCAATGGTTTAGCAGATGCTCGTTTCTTCAGTTGAAGGTGTAGCGTGCGCACGTAACTGTGGATAATGGATCAAAGAGGAACACTGCCGTAATCGTGCAACAGTTTCTGGCCAACAAAGGGGTCGTATCCATAGCTCATCCACCTTATTCACCAGACTTGGCACCGACAGACTTTTTCTTGTTCCCACGCCTGAAACGGGCTTTAAAGGGACACAGATTTGCGAACATTCCAGACATTCAAGCAAATGTGACACGTGAACTTAAAGCCATCTCTAAGGAGCTTCCAGGACTTATACACCCGATCCCAAAAGTGTATTGCCTTCCAGGGTGATTATTTCGAAGGACAATAAAGTAAATGTGGCTCTATCTGTTTTGCATTTTGTTGCGTGAACTCATTCACCGAACTTAATTGTCAGAGGTTGTATATCCGTACAATTAAAATTAAAATTTAAAGGTAGTGTTTGAATATTATTGATGGATTTTATAGCTTGCAGCATTGTCAGCTAAGGCGAACAACTCGAAATTCTCTTCGGAAACATTTCATTTTACTTCAAGGACAAAACAGCGCCAAAAAACACAGACGATTACGTATTGTAGACATTCTAAGGAAGAATTTCATTAAATTTCAATGAAAAATATAGTCATTTAAAGGTTCAAAATCGATTTTTATCTGAATTCTCAGTAGAATTAAAGCTAACGCTACTGCGTACAACCGCATAATTAGGCAAACTACATGCATTATGTTCTTCATTCACGTAACCAACTTTGTTGTATTTTGAGATTTCAGATTTTGAGAAACATAAGGAACGTATTGATGTAGAAGAATAAAATATTTTAAATTAAAATTTATTGTAATCGTTTCTGAGTGATACTTGAGAAAATTATTCATGAGGAATAGAAACCGAAAATTGATAGAAAAATAAAACAAAATAAATAAATAGAAAAAAAACAAACAAGATGAAATAAAAATGGAAGCAGCACACTCTTGTGATCATTTTATGAACCACTGAAGCAGTGCCGGATTTACTAAAATATAATTTCATTCCAAATATCATGCTTCGACTTCAGGCATCCCTTCCGGTGTCCCTTCTTTTAATGTTAGGCCGAGTTTTAAATTTTTGTATTAGTCATGCCCGTTCTCGTATAAACCGATTTTGAATCTATCAAATGACAATTTTCCCCATTTTGCTTCCAACAAAAAAAATCGAGCAGTTTACCACGGACGACATGACTAGTAGTGTAAGGGATAGAAACACCATTTATAATTCAAATTTTAATCATCGAAATATATAAGATACAGCATTGCAATATTTACTTTGCTGCCAGAACATTTTGATATTATTTTTCCTTGTTAAAGAATACGAGAATCGCGCTGGGCAATTGTGGAGGTACGTACATTTCCTAAATTTTTGAACATCTACTTAAAATGAGTACTTGGACCTACTTAAAAAATACAAGCGAAATTTTATTTATCGTCTCATTTTTGAACATTTTCGCTGCATTTGTTTAAGCAGCGATCCCAAGGTGCAACTGGTTTCTTCTAGTATACTTATGTCCAGAAATTCTTTCGATTGTTGCGAAGCCATCTTCGGACAGGGGTATACGGAAACATTTTACATGTTGGAACCGTTGCATTAACAAATGCGGCGATTCTGTTGAAAAATAAGGCAATAAATAAAGTTTACAAAAGACAATTTGATTCTCTCTGACTGTTTTAAATTAATTTTTTTTTTAATTTAATAATCCAATACGTCCATCTAGGGCTTGTATGGCCAGAGGCCGACGAGTTGGGTCCCTGGATGGACCTGGATTAACGACTGTATGATGGTCGCAGCGGCCGGGGGGGGTAAAGATAGTGGCTCACTGATGGTCGCCCATCCAGTGACTAGCCGTGTCTGATGTTGCTTAACTTCCCTGAAGTTAGTGTTTAGTGAAGACCACCAGGCCACGGCCTCCCCCAATTTATTAAACGCAAATTCCCGTTACTTTCCTATTCTTCCTCGCATTTAAAAATGCTATAACTTTTAAAAGAAGAAGAAAAATAATATGGCCAGACGCGTCTCGCTGAATATTGTCTATTTCTTGGACTTTGTAAGTTAATCGAATGGTTGGCTTGTGCATATGCGATTCTTTTATAATTTTCTGTGTATGGTATTTTAATCAAATTTCAGTTTTGTTGTTGTTGTTGTCAATATTTTGTACGAAGAGATTTATTGATCAAGAAGGATTTTACTTTACTTTTTAATACTCACCCAAGAAGAAGTTAAAGCTCAGCGTCTCGAAATTCGTCTGGTATAATCGCAATTCGAGAGATCGTCTCTATGTATAAAAAAATTTGAACAGAACAAAGAGTACTATATCCATTGGGAAAGAAACCAGTATTTTTGAAATCACTGTACCACCTTGTTTTTACTATTCATATGACAAGCTTTATAAAAGGACGTCACTTATCAATAAAGGACATCATTTATTAGGGGCTTTTTCTTTTGCAAATTTTTATACTAATTTCACCCTAACATTTAAATTTAAGGCATTTATAATCAAACCACGCTAAAACATTGAACGCTAATCAAATTCCGATGAAAGCGTTCATTTGTTCTCTATTTCTTTCCTATATAACTGAATAGATAATTGTGTGATATGTGTTGGGAATGGAGAAAGATTTGAATGGGTGAAGAGTGTCATGACACTTTTATCAATGTATTTTCACAGTGTCGTGGCAGAAGATGGGATTGGTGGATCCCTCAAAGGCAGAAGCGAAGTCGAGTGGAACGAGAGGCCTAGCAAGTGAAGCGCAAACCTTCCTTCACCTATTGAATATTTCCTAAAGGAAGAACCGATTCGAACTTTAGTTCTACAGCTAGTTTATCATATAGAGGGGGGGCCGCCCAAATCATTCTTAAAAGATCACGTACCATAATTAATTTTTATAAAGCTTTTTTTTTACCCTGTTTCTCAAAGTGAATTACTTTTAATATTTTTATCACATTGAAGGGGATTGGATGCCATCAATTTGGCTAAGTCCTGTGATTGTCATTACCAACGCCGTTGATCGCATCACTTAGCCGGACTCGCGTTTTTCATTTTCTCCGGGGAATGGCCGTCAGAGCCCAGAAGACCACCCTCTCCGGACATATTTCACCATTTACCGACTTCTTTTTCGAACAAAATGGTCCCTCATTTCTTCCTGACGGCTTCGGCGTGATTTTGCTTCGGCTTTCTCTCCTCTATCTGCGCCCCATCTCCATTCATCATCGAGCAGCGGCATCCCCCTTTTGTCATTTCCTATCAGCCGACTTCTTTCGATTTCTCTCCTCCGACTGAATAAGAAAAAGAAATAATGGCAGCTTTGGCTAGGAAACCGCTTTGGAAATGGTGAAGAGAGAGAGGGAAGAAAAAGAAGAAAAGGTTAAGTGACGGTGGTTAGAATTATTATGAAATGATTTTTTTTGTACAATCGTCACGATTTCATTAATAATTGACGAAATAGTTTGTCATCCTGTGATAAAACGACAGAGAGCAGATTTATCTAATTCGATTATTATCCTGTTATATTTTCATATATAATGAAAGCATTTGATCTTAGTTGTTGCGAAGAACTTTCATAAACGATCATGAAGCTAACCTTAATGTGAGTCAGTCAAGCCTCATTATTCAACCCATAAAAAAATTTTATGATGGAGGAAATTGTCGCCATCTCCAATCATAAATAACGTTATTAAGTTCTTTTTTAAAGTAGATCTGGGAAATTTGTTATCATTTTCATGTAGATATGTACTGTAGCTTAAAGTTTTTTTTTTCCCTAAGATTAATTTATTTAATTATTTTTAAGAAGAGTTTATGCTCTTACCGTAAGCTAATTTGAAATTTTTTTTTAGATGGACTAGTGATAAAAGATAATACCCAACCATTTATACCAAAAATTTCGATTGCCGGCAACAAGCGATTGCTTCTCTCAGTACAAAGCAACAACTTTAACACGAGCATTCTCCATTTAATGTTTATGAAGTTTACAGAAGCAACTTTTAAATGGATAGCCATTTACGTAGGTAGCTTTATGGTGTTTGAGTTGTAATTAACTTGCGTTTACTGATGTAGAAATTTTAAGGGAAATATTGGGATTAAAACTATTTTCGGAAACATTCTAAATATTAATAAAAGTTATATTAAAAAAACCGAATAACTAAACTGAAATCAAAAACACGTACATTCTAATATCAATAAAATGTAGCATTTAATAATAGTAACTGTAACACGAGTGTTTTTTAAAGCTTTTATAAATTTTACGAATCACAATGCCGCTTACTGAATATACCCGTATAACAAAATCCCCTTTCAAAAGTGGAAAGGTTTGACAAATAAATATTTATTGCATGTATGACGAAACTATTGCAAATTTATAGAGTAGGAAAGAAAAGTTTGTTTTTTTTAAGCTTCTTCGTAAATTGTCAACAACTTTTGGGCTTTGTTTTTTGCCTCTCTTCCCTCCTCATTTTGTGTCGATGAAAATTTCATTGGCGACGGTCGGGTGGGAGAAGGGCGAGGGTTTGCCGGCGCCGCCTCTTCATGGCTTAATCATCGACCATTGTCTCCTGCGGGAGTCGGAGAAGCTCCAATTGCTCTTACTGCAATTACAAGATAAGTGAGAATCTACACAATAATGTAGATCGGGAGTCTTAATTTGAAAGCTTATAAATTTCGTCTTTGGAATAATCAATTCAGGTTAGTATATTCGAACTCTTGAAATCAGTTTTTCTTTTGTGAATTTGAAAAATCTAGAAATTGCTCTGTTTCAGGCTTAGAAAATATTAAATCGATATAAGTAAGGTGTTCGTTCTTTAAACACCAACTAATCAATGAAGAACAAGTATTTCATTAGGAAAACGCGTTTAACTATAAAAAAATTTAAAGACTGGCTAATTCTAAGATAAACTAAGTTATTTTTCCTTTTAAGTAAAATTCACTGTTTGATTGAATTTGTTTGACTGCATTTGGAAGTGTTTTAACAATATGTAAGCATATCAGTACTTGAAAGAAAATATTTCACAAAATTTGTCAATATTGAAAGAGAACACTTCTAACCACAAAAAAACCATCCAAGATATGAAATGCTGAATGCTTGTTGTAGTTAAAGGGTTTTTTCCCCCTTCCTTTACAGGTAATTCCACACAATAATTCTTATTTTTATCAGAAGCAATCAAGACTTAGCAAAATAGTGTATACAAACATTTAAATTTTATTAAAGGGGAAATTCACCCAAAATGAAAGTACGATTGGATATCTTTAAATTATGCTGCTAATTTACGGTATGGCGAGATTTTCTTCAAAATAGACGATAGTAATTAAGACACATACAAAACATCGCGCACTCTATTGCTCGCGAAGGTAATTTGTGATGCGGTCGATGGTGCTTCATATCGGCGCGGCAGAATATATAGGAAAGAAGCAGTACTATATTCAGACTGGAATTCACAGGAATGCATGCAGCGCATTAACACCATTACCGACCATATAAATTTGCGATAGATTATCATCTATATTTTCTTTACTGCTGACTTTTTCTTCAACAGTGACAGAGATATCGGACTCGGGTTCATACGTATAGGGCTGTATCAAACTTTACTCCATACTTTAAATGTTTATTCAGCTTTCACCAACACGCGCTGGTTTTCAGACCGCTTAGCGTTGCCCGTTGAACGCGTCACCACGTCGCATCAGCGCGCATCAAAGAGTGCCTAACAATTTCCAATTTTTAGATATTGTTAATCGAAACAAATCATACTTTTCAGATACCATTTAATATTGGTAAATTTTAGAAACAATTCTTATGTTGCTGAACTTCTCCTTTAAGACCATATGATCAGTTTTACTAAATTATAAAGCGTCTCTCTTGGAATATATGGACTTCAAGAGTATTTATTCAAATATTTATTCAAGCGCAATAAAGTCATGTCAATCGCCGCCCTGAAGACCATCTCTTTTTTATAATACATCAGGAAGTTCCGAAAACAATTTAATTGTATCTATAAATGACAATTGGCGAAAGCCACGTGCATACACTGAACGACCAATTTATTAGAGACACCTGTTATGGAAAATGGTTCGGCCTCCCAGTGACACCCAAACAATGGAACAGGCCGAAGCGGTGTATAAAAGGGATACATTGGATCACAAGCTACAATCAGCAGCAGAAGTGGACTGAATATGGATAAATCCAAGGATTTGACCGACTTTGAACGAGGTATGATCGTTGGAGCTCGACGAGCGCAGTTGAGCATTTCGCAAACCGGGAATCTCCTCTGGCTTTCCCGTGCAACAGTGTCAAGGGTATTCCGTGAATGGCAGTTATGCCAAAAAAATAACCTCCAACAAACACAACTCCGGACGTAACAGGGCCGTGGATGAACGAGGCCAACGACGACTGGCACGAATCATCCACAGCAACAGGACGGGAACAGACCAACATATTGCAGCGTAGTTCAATGAGGGAGCATTCCAACGCATTTCGAAGCACACAGTACGGCGCACTTTGCACCGAGCTAGGTTTAACAATAGGCGGCCAGTACGGGTACCGTCGCTGTCAAAATAGGAAAGCGCGCCTGCTAAGGGCACACAGGCATCGTCACTGGATGAGTGGAAGAAGGTCACCTGGTCCGACGAATCGCGGTTCCTACTTCATCATGCGGACGGCAGACTGCGCATCTGGCGCAGACAGCACGAGGCCATGGACCCATCCTGTCAGCAGACAACCGTACAGGCGGGTGGAGGAGAAGTGCTGGTCTGGGGTGTCTTCTCTTGGGACACACAGGGTCCTCTGATATCCGTAGACACATCTCTGAATGCGACACACTATCTGAACATTGTTGCCGATCAGGTGCACCCGTTCATGATGACTGTGATGACGGACAGTTTCAGCAGGACAATGCTCCCTGTCACCGTGCTCGAATGGTCTTGGACTGGTTCGAGGAACATGACGCGGACTTCCACCTGCTTCAGTGGCCAGCTCGGTCGCCCGATCTCAACCCGATCGAGCATTTATGGGATGAAGTGAAGAGAAGTATCCGACTACCGTCCAGCCTGCACCAATCACGGGACGTTGTGATGTCAGCCTGGGCTTCTATTCCTCCGCAAGGGTTTCAACACCTTGTTGAATCCATGCCAGCACGTATTCAGGAGGCGCAACACGCTATTAGTGGGGTGTCTCTAATAAATTGGTCGTTCAGTGTATGTTTTGACGGATATAGAGTTAAATAAACTATACTACTACGATCAATAAATTCGGAGACTGGTCTTCCTCACGGATATGATGTATTGTCATGACTACATTCAACTACATTCAAATATTCCCCTTCTGCAACTACGCACTTCTGCCAACGCGATTACGGTTGCTGAAAATATTCCTGGAAGCATTTAAAGGAGATGGTCTTCACGCCGGCCATCGCTCTTTCCTGAATCTCAGATACACTCTTGAAACAGATCCTTTGAGTTCGTTTTTCAGACGGGAGAACAGGTAAAAGTTCGCATGGGGCGAGATCGGGTGAGTAGAGAGGGTGTGGAAGGGTTGACGTTCCCATTTTGGCCATTGCAGCCTGCACCCTGACAGACCGACGTGTGGGGGCATTGTCATGTTGCAGTATCCAGAGTTCTAGATGTTTCCGGCGGATAGCGTTACGGAGGCGAGCCAGGATCTGTGTATCTCTCCTTGTGAACAATGACCTTCCGATAAACGCGAACATTTTTTGGAAAAACCCTACAATGCAGAGCAGCTTCCTCCTTACCACGTCTGGCTTCATATGTGCCTCTAGCCACGGTCAAATAGTTCCCCCTCTCCTCCAAGCCTAATTGGAGGTATCAGCAGTCTCCGAACTTATTGATCGTAGTAGGAGTAGTATCTGCAGATCGGATCTTGAGTTCCCGTTTCAATTCTTTTTTGCGCACGACATCATGACTGATCATCGATTATATCTTTATTGTGTGGTTGTTATAGTAAACACACTCTAACCCACGATTAGCATTCGTCCGTTTAAAGCTGAGCTCGAATCGCGAGTGGTAATCAACCATGGCCGATGCAGAAGCTCCTCGGAAGAAGTATTGTTATTTTATGTTATAAATATCCATTTAAAAATTAAGAATAAATATACAGGTTGTAATAAATCAATACATGCCAAAAATAGATGATTAAATAAAAATATTCTGAAAAGATCAGCAAAACAAGGAAAAAATACAACAAAGAAAAAACTCACAAAAAAACACACAAAAAAAATAAATGGTAGAAGTATTTAATGAGAACCTACGCGTTTCGAATAAACTTCATCATCAAGGTAGGATACAACTACAGTCTAGATGGCATCTGACCCGGAATATATAGGGTCATTCCACCAATTAGAGAATAACGCCGCTAATTGGTGGATTACAAAGAGCAAGAGGCATCAAAAACGGAGGCCAGGTAGCCAATAAAAATTATTACAATAATAAGCTAATATCACAAATTCAATTATAGAAAAAAGAAGAAGAAATACAAGGGCGAATAAAACTAATTAACGATCGTCAAGTAGATAACGAATAACAGGGTATAGAAAACTTAAGTGCAAACTAAAATTAAGTAACATAATAATTAACATCATAATGGGAACATCAAATACAAGTCGGCCGAATTAAACAGAGTCAGGAATAATCAAATAAAGAACAAAAAGTACAATTTTTAAATAAGGAAGACAAATAATCAAAGAAACGTTGTGATCATGCCATACAAATAACTTAGGACCCTTATAAGCGGAAACTCTTATAAGCCGACCACTTGGCAGGAGCCTGTGTTCAAGTCAAGCTCTTGGTTGGGGTCGTACAATGTTGACGACTTCAATGACTACGTCTACGATGGGGTGTCTGTCGAAGCTGGTTTGGTTGTTAGAATGTTCCTGTCATCTACCTTTATGTACCTTCTGATCTCCAGGAGTTCATATGTGAGGATGCGTTTGTGGTCACGTTCATGCTTGATTATGCTCATAAGGTCGTAAATAGTTCCGAATGAGTGTTTGCTTCTTATTAAGTGATCAGCGAAGGCCGATCATTATTAATCCAAGATCTTCGGTGTTCAGCAAACCGTTCTTTGAAAGACCTTTTCGTGGATCCAATATAAAATGCCATACAGTTGGGACCATTTAGTTTATAAACACCACTAGAAGAATATATATGTCTCTCTATCTTCATGTCGTTCCTTTGGATTGAGTACATACCTGCACTCATTTCTGGTCCAGAATGCTATCTTCAGGCCTTTGTTAAGAAAGATATTGCTGATCCTGGAGACCTCACGGCCCGTGTAAGTAAAAACCGCATACCGTTGGTTCTGGGAGGGTTCTGGTTGGTTATGCCGTGGGTGCTTGGTCCGGTTGAATATAGATGTGGTGAGAGCGTCAGGAAAGGAATTTCTTCTTCCCATGTCGAATAATAATTGTATTTCATTGCGTCTGTCTTCAGCAGTGATGGGATAATTGAGCGCCCGATGGAAATGGAATCTGAGAGCTGCGGCTTTATGTTGCGGGGGATGATTGGAGTCAAATCCAATAATGTTGTCAGTGGTAGTTGGTTTACGGAAGACGTTGTAAATAAGTCGTTTGTTAGAGTAGTCTCTTCGTATAGTCAAGTCCAGGAAGTTAATGGTACCTTGAGTTTCTTCCTCCATGATGAATGCCATTTTTTGATGAAATTCATTGAACTCGTTTAAGTTCTGCGCTGGTCTTAGATTCGTCTAGGATGATGAAGGTGTCATCGACGTAGCGTGCGTAGAAAACGACGTGTTTCTTTTCCAATTAAGGGGGAGACATATTCGGATTCCAGGGTCTGTAAGAATTCTTCTGACATCGTGGCACTGATAGGTTAGTCCATGAGGACACCACTTGGCATGGAGTAAAACCCATTATCAAAAAGGAAGCAATTTTGCTTGTGTAGCGTTATTCTCTACAAAATCCTCTTGCTCTTTGTAATCCACCAATTAGCAGCGTTATTCTCTAATTGGTGGAATGACCCCATATATTCCGGTTCAGATGCCATCTAGACTGTAGTTGTATCCTACCCTGATGATGAAGTTTATTCGAAACGCGTAGGCTCTCATTAAATATTTCTACCATTTGCTAATTCTCAGATCTCCTTTTATTGTTCTCATTACTAGCAAATTAGACCACAATGCAGTTACTAAAAAACAAACCTTGTCTGTCTAAGCGATCATTTAGTTTCCTGAATGCGCAGTGAAATATGTCAGGGTTCAAGATCCGATCTGCAGACTATAAAGAGTGGTCTCTGACAGAGCACTTTAGAACTATTGACAATAGTCTCTGAGTGAATTTCAATTGTTTTTTTTGCAGGACGATTCCGAAGCTCTTTCGCATCTCTTGGCGCCTGTGACGTTACAAGTGCTACACGATGGGTGACGACAGTCTTTCACTTCAGGCTAATGTCACTTTCACCATTAACATGTCTCATTCCGACAAGGCCCATTTGGAGTCCAGGACATGATAAAAAGTTTACTGTACTACCATGGCTCGGACCGTCTCTAAGATCCTTCTAATCTAAATCACAGAGATTATTTTTGGGGTGAAATTAATCAAATGCTCCACACACCAATTGCCGGACAGGGCAATGTCGTGAATTGAATACAGTAGTACCTGACTAGAAATAAAACTGCAGAATGTATGCTTCTAGGATCGTGCATTACGAAATATCCGAATAAGGATGTCTTACTCGCCAAATTAAAAATTGCAATTAAGGCAGAAAATATAAGATTCGTAATATTGAAAAGAATATTACAATTCTACAAGAGAAATTTTTAATGACTCGTATGTGCATTTCGTTGGCGAGTCTTTAAAAATTTCTCTTGTGGAATAGTGGTTTCTAATGTCAATAGAATTTTCTGCCTTAACAGCCTATTGTCCACAGTTTCTGGCCTACTTTGTTATTTAAAAATTGCAATTCAGCAGAAATCACGATCTGCTGTCAACCTCCACGCCAACTCAACAGCATAGGTACCGCGTTCTTTGACGACTTAAGGCAACATGACGGATGTGTTCTAGGGTCAAAGGAGATCAAAGCAATAACTTTTTCAGGAATGCTCTGCAATTGTGATCATTTTCTTGACCCACCCATACTATTGTATTTGAATTAACAAATGGTGTTATAATTTTCAAAAGCAACAGAGTGTGTTTATATATGTGTATACAAGACATTTTGAAGAGCTTTGTACAATCTTATTATTCGTTTAATAATAGTAGTTTAAAAACAGATTAGTTTATACAATGTAATGAATATAGAGAAATTATATTTTTAATCCTCAACAGAACAGAAACATTTTTAAAAAGTAATTATATTAAGAGCTTAAGGACTTTAAAAAATTTTTTCGCGAAATTTTAATTAAGCGATCTCAACCCGTTCAAGGGTAACATTTTAATTACTTCCAATGGGTCCTACGGCAAAAATGCTTTTGTTAAAGTCTCTTCTAGTCAAATGTATAAACGTGCGTTTGATTGGAAGATTTTTTTATCCCACGTGACATCTTCTCTGGTTACTACATGAAAGAGAACATGCAGGGCTAAGGTCACGACATATTAGCCTGCAGTGAATGATTATACAGTCAGTGTACAACGGCCCATTAATTGGCTAGCCTGTAGGATTGAAGTCTTAGTTTTTCAACCTGAACGTAAGTCACCGCATACTTTGTTATCCTAAACGAAAAGACGAAAGCGTATTTTGAAAAGGCAATGTCATAAAAAACATATATTAATTATAAATACACTGTTAGACTATTAATCATGCACATCATTTGGATCCAACGCATCGTCTGTTGTACGTAAAATGTCGGTGAAGTTATGAAATACATCGATCAAATTCAGTGGTAACGTGTTCTTTCTCACAGAATTCTTATGCGTTGCATCGGTTGCTCTCTGAAAATGGATGGCCGATTAAATATTTGTCTAACAAACAAAAGGCAATCTTGACATTGACATATGAAGTTTATTTAGCTGTACAATCGATTGGAATTGCAATCGCAGGCTACGAAGACCGCGACCTCCCTTTGTGAAACGGCAGCAATCAATGATCATCCCACCGCATCGCGCAAGTTAAAAATAATCCGTTACTGTTACTTCAGTCAAGCAGTTTTAAAATTATTGCTTCATAAAAGGCATTGTTCACTTAATGAACGGCAAGCTCTCTTGAAATATCTGATGTAGAACGAACGTGCTTGGAATTAACGATGACTTTCCTTTAGAGCGGAGTGCTAAAAAGCCATCATGTGTGTCTAGGATAAACAAAGAAATCTAACGAATCGACGATAGGGAAAAGGTCGGTAATAAACAAACAATATGGTTAACAGTTTTTTAACAGTATTTGACACATGAAAATCAGAATGTGTTGTGTTGAAGGATTGGGATAGGAGAGGAGAGTAGATAAAAACATCAAAACGCTCGTCTCCTAATTAGATTTTGTAAAATGACTACTACAAATTAATAGAGATCCCAGATGGTCGTATAGATCATTAGGGACGCTAAGTCTTCAGCAGGCTTATCTCGATAATGCGATCATAATGAGATATTAACCAAATCAAAGTTCCGTATCTGATTTAGGCAATTTAATGATTCATTTAGAAAATTTTAAAATATTATCAAAAGTTTTTCTTTTGAAAATTTAAAAGTTAGTTTTCTTAATTTTTAATGGAAATTCCACTAACTAGAATAAAGGACAAGTAAAATTGTGAAAATAGTTACATTGAGCTTACATACAATGATCTCGGGGTTTTTCCATTTTTGGAAGCAGTCATTAAAGTCTGATGACTGTATCGTGTTTAGCACCTGCTGCAATTCTATTTGGATCTCCTCAATGGAGCCAAAACGTCACCCACTCAACTGGAATTTCTTTTTAAGTCAAAGGATGGGAAAGCAGTGATCACGTTATTTTTTTGTCAGAAAGTCCACATTATGGATCATTTGCACTTCATATTTTCTCTCAGACGAGATCCAATCATTTATTTTGTATAGAGATAATGTTCCAAATGTTTCAACAGTTACAGGCATTCCAAATGGCGATTTCCACTGTTACATATGGTGCTCCACGTCCTCTACGTGAGCCCCCTCCTGTGCTATGCGCAGGTGCAGTCGTTCCACCCAATTTTCCAGAATGCTTAGCAGTGTCCGCACAGGTTGCAAAGATCCATTGTTCCAGGTGTCCAAGATTCCGGATCTTCTCGGCGTAGACCTTGGCCTTGAGATGACCCCACAGATAAAAATCCAAGGAGGTCAAATTGGGTGAACGTGCTGGCTATTCCCGGGGACCACGACGCCCGAGCCATCGTCCAAGAAATTGTTCATCCAGATACGCACGGACGTGTACTCCATAATGGGGAGGCGCACCATCCGGTTGAAAGAAGAGTGGAAATCTACCGTCCTCGGACAACACGGGCAGGATGGGATCTCGCAACATACCCAAATACCGTTCAGCATCGAGGGTACCAGGAATGATGAATGGACCAATTAATTTTGCGCCCTATACAACGCACCACACCAAAATTCCTACCCCTGACCATTTTGCAAGAGTCAACCCAGTGATGATTGGTAGGGCACCAGTAGTGACAGTTCTGTTTGTTTACCTCGCCTTGAACATAAAAATTGGCTTCGTCGGAAAAGAGTATTTGTGTGGCGAATGTGGGATCCGCCTCAAGCTGTGACAGTGCCCATTCATAAAATTCCAGGCAACGATCAGGGTCATCTTCCGACAGATGATACTGCAGTTACAATTTGCACGGATGCCAATTGTTTTTCTTTAAGATGTCTCTGATGGATGTACGGCTTACACCACATGCCATTGACATGCGACGGGTACTACGGTGTGGTGACGTGGCAAGCCTTGCCAGTACTGCTACGGTTGTGTTCTCATCTGTTTTAGGCGTGGGTCTTCCACACCTAGGTTTGTCTGCTAAGGACCCAGTATCCAGGAACTTCTTGAAGAACCGGGTAACACTAACATGAGACACAGGTTGTCGATCAGGGTGCCGTTCGTTGAGTTCCGCTGCACTCTTCCCTCCCCATGCCCTTATCAACTCGCCATATGACTTCCTCCTAGGCCTACTATGTTCCCATATGGTGGTTGTCCGTCAATTTCCATAAACATGAATTGTACAAGGAGTGGAAAGGAACTTATGGCCCACCTATATTATCGTTAATATATAAATTTCTTATCGGTATCGACTGTCCTAAGTAGAGATATTGAATATCGATAATGATTTTTTGATAGTATTCGTCGGAATATTGATGACTGGTCAATACAAAAATTTATTGGTTTTAAATGTAATATTAAACTGTTTTGCTTGTATTTTGCGCTGATTCGTCGTTTCAAGATTTATCATATTTCGGAAATTCTGTTTTTGGACGATATAAATTTAGACCTATATGTATAAAAAAATTCTTCCACATGCTGTAAACAATTGATGATGAGACCGGGTAGCCTCTAAACTTTTGTCATATCATAATTAAATATGACAAATGTTTTCATCTTTCAAACTACCGTATCACATATTCTTAAGTCATCTGTATATGTAGCCGTATAAATTATAGATACTGCAGCTATCCTGGCAATCATATTGTCAATGATGAAGATAAAATTCACATCTTCAACTCTAAAAAAAGAAGGCTCCAAAAGATCCACATCTTCCTTCTCCAAAATAAATTCTGCGAATATCTCATACGCTTTATTCCATCTCTATTTTATAACAACTAACACCAAAATAATTTTCAGCAAGAGAACTCGAATATTATAGATCCATGCGCAAACAAAGAGAGGGCCAAGACAACAATGTTAAATATATGTTGGAGAAAAGGACCTTTCGATTTCAATTTATCAATAATTATTTTCACGTTATCAATTATAGAAATCTAATATCATATATTTTTATTATACACTATTTTTATTCTATTATAATATAAAACCTGCCATGTTGATAATTTATACCAACATCAAAGAAATCTTAAATAAATGCAATATACATTACATAATTCCATTTATGAAACTGATTATTAAAAATCTTGAATTGCTCGCAGTTGTTAGCTTGCATCTTGTTAGCTTCTTCTCTGTCCATTCTTTATACTCAGAAGTATTTGTTCCAAAGATTTTTGGGATAAAATAAGGAGGCATCGATTGATCAACGTCTAATCGCCACCATCTGTCCACTTTTCTTCTAAAAACCGATGAAGATGATCCATTATCTACCTTAGAGTGGGAGGTAAAGGCAACAGTCGCCGGGGGAATAATGGGGCGTAATGAAGGCGCACGTGCTCTTCTTCTTCGAGCTAATCATGACTTACACAAAGAACAACACACAATTTCTCAACATTTCCAGAAGGCATACGCCAATTATCGGAAAGCGCAGTAACGACAAACACGCATTATTGATAAAATGTAAATATATGCTAAAGAAAAAGCAATCATAATTAAGCGAATTAATTCAATTTCAAGTTTTTACTTTACATTTTCTAAGAGTCGTTTTAGATTTTAACTACTACAATGTGGTATAAGATAAGACAAATATGAAATAGGATTTAAAAAATTATTTTTTTTCATCTATCTTGGATAAAGGTTAAAATTGCAAGGAATTATACAACTTGTATGATAATTCCCAGCTTCATCAGATCAAAAATCACATTTTCTTCCGTGAATTTATTGAGTTCTCCTGAACACTAAAATAAAAAAAAAATTCTCGTAATATTAAAATATAAATATTCACTTACAGAAATTTACAAAAGATTTAGGACTTTCTTTTATATTCACATTTTCAGAATTTGGATAGAGATGTGTAGTCGACCATTATTCATTGTTGCTGAATCACTTAAGGAAGGAATAGAGGAGCATATGTTGGAAATATTATTTGCTGTCACCAGGAAAGAAACGTTTGCTATCACCACAACGAAGCGAAGCATCCATCAAGATCAAGATAAGCACACATGTCCACTCATACTGGCAAGATGATACTTAGATATTCTTTGATGCGAGGGGATCTTGACTTTGAACTGTCTGGAACCTGGTGCAACCATGTCGCTAGAAATTGCATGAAGCTATAACGTATCCAAAACACAAATATTTAAGAATATCATGTTGCGGTTTCGTATTGCTGTGTGACAAAGTGCAGGGACAATTGGCAAATTAAAGACATTCGAAAATGGATCTTTGTACAGTCGATAGGGATCTTTGTACAGTGTAGATCTCTATTCTACGATTAAAAGAGTTTGAAGAGACCTTTTTTACAAAACCCGAATGCCTCCTATTAACCGAGGGCTGTGAATTTAATAGTGATCACCGCACTATTGGAAGAGAATGGTGATATGTCCGATCTAATTGTATTGTCACACCTTCCCCTCTCCACGATGTTAGTGCAATGCCTTTAACAGCTCTGTTCAGAATAGAAAGTCGGTGGAAATATGTTTTCCAAATTGGAGCAGCGTTTCTGGCTTAAAATTAAAAAATTTTCACCACTTCACCTATTATATTTCATGACAAATACCCGTTGTCATGTGGCTGGGTTTTGTCTCTGATCTGCTCGCAAGATGGAGTTGGAAATTGTTGTGACATACTCTCCAGCTTTTAGTCCTTGTGACTTTGATTTATTCCCAAAATTTAATTGATTTATTCGTTTCCCTACGGTTCCCAACATTATGCGTCTAGTCCACCGCTACATCCGTGAAAAAAGTCACCTAACCTAATCTGTTCTAACTTAACTTATAACTCGATGGATGAAAAAATTCATAGACTATGCTGAGGACTATAATACGACTTATTCGTACCACGTTATATGGAAACTGCGTTATAAGAAACTCAGAATTAATTCATACAAGTCAGGTGAATTCGTACCGTCTGTAAAAATCTTCGTAATGTAAAAGAAAAATCCATTTACATGTAATTCGTAACGCATTATATGGACACTGTGTTATATGGAACCGCGTTATGGAGAATTGTCTCGTGATATCACACTAGTGCATGGTAGATCATGGCCAAAAATGCAGGGATTGTTTGTATTTGAAATTCAACTTTTGGGTTGTTAACAAATGAAATCGTGTCGTCTAATACCTAATATACGGTTTAAACGTAAAATTGTAGCCTGTTTCTGAAAACCGCTGTACGTGCATGGCAGAAAACTATCTTCATGGCATTTGTTTATGTTTACCGATAACTCTCCATATAGGCAATTTTGCGACGTAATTCGAGCGTTATACATCCAGCTGTTTCTATTGTAATGTTGCATGGTTTCTGAATTTACAGGAGAATTCCTTATAACTGAAACTGAAAAATTGCTGTGTACGTGCATGAAAAAACCCCCCAGAAATTCTCCATTATTTTGACCATAAAAGTGTAATAGAAAAATCCGTGCTAAAGGGAGGGTGCTTAACATTAATCTAATTAGGCTGTACACAGTAATTTAGAAACCATGGTTACTGAGAATCGTTAAAGGAAGGCTGTCGCAATTTTTATTCTGCGTTAAATGGAAACCGCGTTGTGAGAATACCGCATTATACTGTATAAGGGTCGTTCATCTTGAGGGATTGTAAGAGAAAACTGTAGTACGCCTTTCCTGTGCTAATATGTATCATTGTAATCATTATTAAATTTCCGACGCTCGTATATGGTATTTCATACTGCTATATTATGACTGAGCGTTAGGATATCTGTCTTAACGTTGAAGGTGATTATTTCATTTGATTAACTCTAAATTAAAATTTTCAAATTATGTCATATTCTGATATCTAAATTCAACTGATAACAAAATTACTTAATATCTCGTTAAATATTTTAGAAAATTTCATTCCTTGAGAATTCGTGAATAAGAGCAAGAGAATGCAAAGAATGAGAGTTCTTCGTAAATAAGATCTTTTTTCCCACCATGAAGCAGATTGTTCCTCTAGTATAACGAATTTGTTGATTCATGTTCATTAAATGGTATTAAAGATCTTTTAATTATTTGAGCATAAAACTTACTGGAATTAAAAGAGAACAAAACACGCGATGGTCTCAAGGGTGGTTTAAATAATTTAATTGACTTCGCAGTGAAATGCTAATCACGCGGTCTTATTTCTTTCTTATAATACATCTTAACCTATAGATCGATCCACTAGTGATAGATTTCGATATAAGACTGAGACTAATGATAGATCCAAAATAAAAGTTATATTTTAAGTACGCTAATTATCTTTACAAACGAACAGGATGATTTTCTATTCCTATTCAAATATCAACTTACAAGATACTGCACGTGAAATTTGCTTTTTTTCCAGCGCATTTTGTATTTAGTGAATACGTTAATCGATATGATAGGAGTAACAAAAGGAAGGGATAAATGGAACGGAGGAAAAGGAAGGGGGGAAAAAAGCCGACGGATACTACTTAATCTCCTGTTTAAACGATCGTTGGAGTGCCTACAAGATCCTCGAAGCTGATAATGTGTTGGAAGAACTAAGACTAGATGAAGTTGATCACTATGGGTCACAAATGAGATCATGTTTGAACCTCAAGATGACAATGATCGATGAAGAAGCCATTGAAACCTTTGGCGAAAGTGACTGATAGATGGGGATATTGTTCCCGTACATTAGGGTTCTTTTTTGATAATGAAAAAATCAATAAAAAAATAGCCCATACATTCATTCATTCCTTTTGCAGTTTTATTAAGCATATTGAAAACAAACTAAAATGAAAAAAATATTTCCAGGTAAAACTGATAAAAAAATAGAATAAACTTGAATGTATTCATTAATATGCCTTCATCTTTCAGATTTAGATTTTCTTTGTAATGATCTACGCCAAAGTGCTGTTTAGTTTAGTAAAATTGGTGGTGGGGGAGGGGAGATGTTAACTTTTCTTTGCTATTACCCGCCAACCACAATAAATAATACGTCTATTGAGCACAAAAAGGGTTTTAATTAAATGACGGCCTTCGGCATTTTCCGCTCGCTTCAGATTTAATATGAGAAACTACAAAACGCCACTTTAAAGAGTTTCCCGTGTCTTTTCAGCCTTACATGCGCAAAACTGAAAGACTTTTTCAGAGCGGTATTTAGAAAAGATGGAAGGAAAATTTGGAAGAACATTTTAATATGTTAATAATGTAAAAAAAAATGGGGAGGGGGTGGACGAAGCCTTTTTAAAGCGTAAATAGTGCCATGTATTTCGCTCTCATGTACAATTCGTATAATGATGTAGAAAAAAAATGAAAATCAGCTTGCACATTTAATTCTTAACCAAGACAACCCTAGGTTGAAAAAAACAGCATCAACTATTAGTAATAATACCAACTAAAACTCTTTAATGCTAACAAATACTAAGCCAAAACCTACATCAGAAATTAATTGAAGAACTGTGTTAGAAAATTAATCCAAATTCACAAGTTACTCAATGCTTTACTCAAAAATTTTATATATTTTTTTAATATTTTTATTGCTCTAACACATGATTAATACAAGAGTTGCAGTTAAGTAATGCCTTTTGCCATTTCTTTCCGAAAAAACTTACTCTAAAAGCTAGACTATTTTTCTTAAATCTGAGGTGGTTTCGATGTTTTTAGGTCAAAAGCAAAAACAAAAAAATAGTCATCCAGTTCTTGCCCTTAAGCACTAAGTGTACTGCTATCAATATTCAAAGATGATTCAGAACGTGCATGCTGAGGTAAAAATTGATGAGAATAGCTTGTAAGACGATGAAGAAGTTGAAAGAAGACGTAATAGTTTTGCTGACAAAATTGGCACGAGGATGTATTCCAAAGTAAATTTGACATATAGATCCAAAGGTGGCACAAATGCATCGTCATTGGTTAGGCTATTTTGTACACAAAGAATTATATCAAGAGCA
>JAHWFO010092776.1:5835002-5860861 GCA_023313115.1 Rhysida immarginata | reverse complement strand
CATCTTGGTAATCCGTTCTAAAATCATTAAAATTACTTTAAAATTCTAGAAAGAGAATTTTTAAATCCACTTAAAAGTTTATATAATGCGGCCTAGAAAATGACGTTAACATTTGGGACGTTCGATAACTTATTCCTCTAATTCAACATTGAAATCTATCGATTGGTAAGGACAAAGGAAATTTACCCAGCTGAATAATAAAACCAGTAGAAATTTCAAAATGAAATGCTTTACAGGTTTAATCTGAAATATATGAAATAAAAGGCCAACTCGTATAGTGAATAAAACTTATTTAAAAATTATTAAGGTATTTTTAAAATGGCAGTATATATTTTTAACAACGCAATCATTAAATTCTGGATTTATTATTGTGTTTCAGAGAATCTATTTAAAAATATATTGTTTACTTCTGAGTAATATTATATTGCAAAAGGGAAAATTTGTATCTCTAGATAATATGGTAAGAAGAAAACGATCTTACAAGTGATAATAAATGATGTAAGAATCGGCGACGGCACCATTGTCAAGCCATCTTGTGAGAGGATGGGGATATGGCAACACCGCCTAGACAGAAGGGCTGCGCATAGAAGTGTCATACATTGTTACATCATCATCAAACGGCCAAATTTAGGGCTTATTATCGGTAGAAATACGATTAACAATATCCGCTTTTGTTTGATGTAACAATGTATGACATTTCTGTGCGCAAGCCTTCTGTCTAGTTGGTGTTGGATATGGTCTCCGAAATAAATATCTGTTATTTCTATACTATCCTTGTGGATTAGTCTCTACTTTATCCGGCTGTCCGCCGTTTGCAGGATAACTTTTTCAAATTCTATTTTCAGAAATATGACCTTCAAGGTCTTAGCTCAGCTGTGTCAACTTTTCAGGCTTTTTCATGGACCCGTTCAAATCGATTGCACGTGCTAAAACAGTAACCGCAATGAATACATAGATACAACAAACGATTCGTCAAGAATGAATTGTTACTTTATGTATATTTTTTAAACATTGTAAACATGGGCACGCGTACGTGACAATCGCTTTGTCGCAGCTAAAGCTCCTTCTTGGAATGTTTGCAAGATTTTATTTCCTTATTTGACTCTAATTCAAGTCAAACGGGGTCCAATGAAATGTAAACATATGTTTATCGGCCTCGGTGGCTCAGCAGGTTGCGTGATCGCCTCTGATGCCCGAGTACGCGGGTTCGATCCCGGCCGAGGACGACGAGGATTTTTCAGGGGTAAATCCTGAGATCACGCACTTCCTTCGGAAGGGAAGTAAAGCCGTTGGTCCCGTGTAGTCGTTTGCCGGCTGCACGTTAAAGAACCCTTGCGAGGTAAAATTTGCGGCCCCTATAACGCCGTCCTGAAATGACCATGGCAGTTGAATAGGACGTTAATACCAAACAAACCAAACCAAACCAAACATATGTTTCTAATTCATTGCCCAATGTGTACCTTGAATAAAATGTTATACTTAAACCTATTGTCCAAATTCCCAACCAGGATGCTAACCCACTTTGGGCTACCACTTTGACTATCTCATAGTAAAGTTTTAATTTTTCTCTTATTCCAAAAAATCAAATACGGAAAAAATCCCAATAATAGAAAATAAACTAAAACTTGGACCAATTTTTGGACTTTTCATCATCGTTATCAAAAAATCTTTGTGTCTTCAAAATTAGTCTACAAAATTTGTGCTTCAAAATTTATCTTCAAAGAATTTTACATACATCATTCTCACTTCATCAAATGTTATTTTTATTGTAAAAACTTCTACGGAGCACTTACACACCTTTGTTACAAGACTTTTCATCCAGTTTATGCTCCAAGACTCTTTTCTACAGTGCTTCATTGACAAATTGGACTTATGATGAATGTAGGAATATCACACTTTTAAAAATCAAGTTTTTATCATTTGTAAATGAACTTTTTTAGACTGAGGAAAACTATTTTTTTATTGGAGTTTCATAATTTTAATTGGAATAGGTACATTTATTACGGAGGGAGAAGGAGTTTTTCTAGAATTTTTTAAAATAAATTACTTTGTAATTTTTTAAGTTTATTTTCTACTAGCAGAGGACCCGGCATTGCCCGGGATAATTACACTTGATGTTGTTGCAATTTCCTTTCTTCTTTCGATGTCTTGAAGCAAAAATTGGCCATTCATCACTTTGTGTAGTCTAGCGGTCGCCGATTCTTCTTTTTACTTGCTTACCATTTGCTCAATACAGCACGGAGCTAAAGGAGTGCTTCCTCTATCGTCTTTCACTCTTTCTCAATAGTCTGCTAACTCATTATCTCCAGTTAATGATCATTTTTAAAGATTTTCAAGAAATTGTTAAGTACTAAGAATTCTCTTTTCTAAGAAAAGCCTGAATAACAGGAATTCTATGCATTGAATTCTATATTGCACAAACCTTGCCTTGCATTGTTGGTCATGAGACATATATTCTTGATCCTTGCATAGTGTTGGTGCATTTGCGTGTTGACACCATTGTTAATACCTATTGTTGCACAATCTTTTATTTGCATTGTTGGTCATGAGATATATATTGTTGTTCCGTGCAGAGTGTTTGTGAATTGCGTGTTGATACCAATACTTATTGTTGCAAAAACTTTGTCTTGCATTGTTGGTCATGAAATATTTCTCATTAATATGCCCTGCCATAACCATGAATATCGATTTTTTATCAATAATTACTATTTTTTCGAAATCTGAGGTAGACAGTGACCTTCCTCATGCTTTGAAGGTCATGTATGCGAAATTTTATCAAGATCGGAATAAAACTGCAGATTTGTATAAAAAACAAACAAACAAACCCACAAACAAACATCCTTTTTTATATATGAGGCGTTGAGCGCAAAAGTGGCCCAAGCCGCAAAAATTATGTTCTGAGAAAATCCACAGAATTCTTCCCTATTATGTATGCAAAATGGAATTTAGCGACCTCTGTTGGTACGCACACAAAACTATGGATGGGCCACAATGGCACTATAAAAAGCAATCTATCAGCAATCTATCAGCAAGTTATTTCCACATGTTACTCTTTTTCAACATTATTGTTGGTTGGGCCACTATTGCGCTCAACGCCTCATATATAGAAGATTATTGGGATTTTTTCCATATTTGATTTTTTGGAATAAGAGAAAAATTAAAACTTTATTAAGATTTATACCCAATTTTATTGATAGAAACTATCTCATAGTCTTTATGATATTTGGAGTCAGCCTTGCTTTACCAAGCCCGCGATGGCCTAGTTGGTAGATGCGACGTGAGCTGGATACACGTGGACTCTGGTTCGAGTCCACATCGCAGAATTTAGTCGCAAAAAATTTGGTGGAACGTATAAAACGTATTAAGATACAGAATTAGGGGGATCGCAGGAGTCCTTTGGAATTTTTGGAAGGGGGTTACGAGCCAAAAGTTTTAAGAGAAATTGCCCTCTCAAAAGTATATAAAAAATGCGTTTTTACTGAAAATGGGGTTGCTTCGGACTGTCGTGGGGTTGTTTCGGACAAACTGATTTTTCGCCATTTTAATGAAATACAAACAGCGCTCACATGCGAGTACTAACTAGCAAGTGTTACGATTTTGAGTGCGTAACTCGGAAATTACTCGTTGGAATTCGATCAAACTTTAACGGGTATACAGAGTTTTATGTACCCTATTATTCCTCCAAAATTCATAATTCTTGGTGTTGCAGAACATGAGTTATTAACTTGTTGATCTTGGTGGTGGCATTTTTATTTCTGTTTATATCTCAGTTAGCGTTCAAATTCGGACCCACATTGTATTACAAGAAAATGTTCATTCTGGTTACCTCTGGAAATCATGAAACATTGGCAAAACGTGTGCATAAAAGTGTAAATCCACCCATTTGGCTGACAGTTATACACTTTTTCAGAATCACCCTGTATAATGTCATAACTAATGAGATATACGTCTCGAACTGGAAAGATTATGATTTCAGTTTCTACGTAGGTCTGCATAATTTAAAAAAATAATTTTTATCGTAGATTTCTAGGTTCAGATATCTCACTTATAAAGATGCCCAAAATGAACTGACAAATACAGGGTGATTATAAAGTCACTATACATTTTGGTGAAATCATTAACGAATTTCATTTATTTGCATACCCAAACACACCCAAAGTGAATGTGTGGATGGGAGTTACACAGTCAAAGGTCTATGGGCCCTTCATGTTTGCCCAGGGGACTATCAATGGTACCGTGTACCTCGACATGTCGGAGCAATTCCTGGAGCCACAATTGCGAGATGAAGGATTTAGGATACCGGTGTGTTCCAACAGGATGGGGTACTATCCCATTTGACCAACATCGTTCGGGACTAACTGAATCACGCATTCCCAGGCAGATGGATTGGTCAGGGCTCGCCAAGACTGTGGGCTCCAGTCCTCAGATTTGACCCCTATGGATTTCTTTGCGTGGGGTTTTATCAAGTCCAAGGTGTACCAGGAATACGCACCATTGCACAGCTGAAACAACGGATTACAGCCGCGGACACCGCAATGTTGCGCAATGTTTTCCGGGCCACGGTGGAACGCTGGGAGCTGTGCCGGGATGTGCAAGGGGGACACATTGAAATTTACTAAGAATGTATCCTGGTATGATATCTGGTTGATGCATACTGCAATTGCTGCAATAAAACGGAGTTTTCACCAAAATGTATAGTGATTTTATAATCACCCTGTATAAAATAAGAATGTAAAACTAAAAAAAGATTCTTTGACCATAAAGTAAAAGTTGAAAAGATGCAGTCTGATAATGCTTTGGTCAAAGAATCTTTTTTTAGTCTTAAGTTTTATATAGTTACTATCCACATAATTTTTATCGATTTTTTAATAAAATAAGGATTTGGATTAATCAGAAGTTGTAGTAATCCTACATAGTCCAATCACTGTCTAGTGCAGAAATATTATGTATAAATATATACAAGTATGATTGAAGACGTGCTTCAGGAACAACAGTCAGAAATGTTGTTTGATATTGAGCAGTTCGTGGGTACAGCTGGAATTTACTCTGATAATGAGGCACTATGCCTCCACTAAACATATGGATCTCTTTAAGCTGGATGAAGATTGGAAGCAGGGCAATCTTAAGTCGAGGTTGCAAGAGAGTTGAATATTTCTAGGCAAGTGGTCTCCAACCTCTGGAGACAATCCCGGGTAACTGGAAAAATACCCAGAAGGCCGGCAAGGACTAAAAGAAGGATACGTCTAACCTTAAAAAACATCCGAGATGCGAAACGTCAGATACGGATTTCGAAAGTTATGCCTACATTCTTAACGGCAAGATTGAGACTCGATATACTTATCCAAGAAAGCATCGTCATTGGTCAACATTACAAGGACGACTTCTTTTCAGAGCCCTTGGTCCGTAGTTCGTTTTCTCTTTTATGGCTACACCTGATCAGTGAATTTCTCGAAAGATATTCAACGAATGGAGTGGCAAGCCAAATTTCAGGTTTAAATTCTACGCAACATGTCTGGGGCAATAGTAGCAAATCATCCGCTTCTAAAAACTTACCACCGCTAAGGGCGTTAGTGGAGGAGTAAGATTCACTAGTCCAAAATCTCGTAAACATTATTATAAACAGCACGAGAGATCGCTTCTAGATCTGTATAACTAGATAACCATACCCTCTCTTAACCCTTCCAAAATGATCCGTTACTCTATGTTACGTTCTGTAATACATTTTTATACTCGTTAAATATCATATTCTCATTAAAATACGTTGAGATAGTCTTCATTTTCTGTTTGTCAGCTTAATTTGTTGGTTTCCAGTCCATCCACCCTTAAACCCTATTTGAATGAAAGTAAAGTATGACAATTTAAGATGGAAAAGAAAGGTCTTCCAAGTTTTAGAGGTCGAAAATTGTTGAAGCATTTTTACAGAGAAAAAAAGGTGAATAGAATAACTAAACCAATAATATGACTGCAATTCCTCTGCGCTTGCATTAGCTAGTCATTGTAAAATTTATATGTAAATTAACTTTTACTTATTTCATAATTAATATTATTATCACAACAAGGAAAGAGTAAGAAGAAACATGAAAATATTTAATTAATTGAGCTTTAAATTCCCATCGTTTAAACAAATATTTTTTGTTTTGTTATTTAACAGACGGCTGATTCGCTGGTTGTTTTTTTGCGAGGAAGAGAAATATTTCACAATCATTCAATATTCAAGAAAAGTGTGGCGTGCGTTCACTCGGCGTTTTCGGTTTGCTTCTAATAGACGGCTTGAAATATGCAGCTCGTGTTTGCTGCCGGTGAATATGATTCCGTTCAAACAAAGAGAGAAAGAGAGAGAAGTCAGTCGGTCGGTCGGTCGCTACCACCGAGAGGTTCGTGTTGTGTCGATTGCAGTTGGCTCCATTATCAAGGAAAAGTCAAGTGAATCGCATTACGATTTTTGTCCTTAATGCTTCTTCGGGGGGAAACGAACCGAAGGTAGCGTGACGTCATTCAACGTCTCCACCAGCATCCCTTTGCTCAGCAACAGAGGTCTCGAGCCGTTTATGTCAGCGTAATTCACCTTTTAAAAGCAACTTCGCCTTGTAATATATGCTACTAATACAGAATATGAAATGCAATAAATCGCTTGGGGGATGAAGTTTCGGCGTAAGCGCTCTTTGCGGTCGTGTATCTTTCATTGCTCGATAAATCAGGTGTTAGTGCGTGTGCTCGGCGCTCCAGCCACGAAACGGACTAATCCTCCGTATAAAATAAGAACGCTTTAACCATACCTCATGTTTTTCACTGGTTGTCATTTACTTAAAGAAGGAAACATACGTACTCGCTCTCCACTTTGAAACACAAACTTCGAGGGAAATTCTTCAATCGTCTAAGTTAATTGACAGTATTCAGGTAGAGAACACACATCAAAACTAGAACTACTGTCTCGGTAGCTACTGTTTCATGAAATAAATTATTGGGCGATTTAAAAAATCAAAGATAATATATAATGGCCAAGATCATGACAGCCATAATTAGCATTTATTAGTAATATTACTAACAATAATAACAAATGCAATGGGTTTGATAAATGAGAGAGGATATTCAATGCTGTTTCCTACTTCAAACTCATAAGAATAACCCAACTCTGGTAAAATAAATGACAAGTAAATAGAGCTAGATTAAGTTAGTAAATCCAAGGGAAGAAAGAAAATCCCAAGAGATTTTCACAGCTTTTGAGCTTATTAAAAATACACCTATATAGAATAAAAATAATAAAACTGGTGTTGAATAAATTCAGGAATTTTTAAAATAAAACAAAGGGTTAATGTCTCTGAAAAATACAAAAAAGGTGTAATGAATGAGAGAATAAACAGATTTCTATATGACGGTTACAGTGCGATTTTATTATTATTGTTGTTATTTTGGAAAACCAAACTCGGATAGCCAAGTCCGGAAACCAAGTCCCAAAGGAGAAACCAAAATAAAGCCCATTTTCAGGGGCTCAAACGAATAGAAGGGCTAAGTCATATGTCAATAGAAGTATTAATGTCTGGAAGCAAAAATTTCCTTACCATACAACATAGAAGATCGAGCTAGCACTTGTCCATTTATTCAGCATAGCATAAGTAAACATAACTTGTCCACAAAAGAGATTTATTCCGCATAGCATAAATGAACATTTCGACCATTTATACCTCAGATGTTCTAAGGTCCCCAATCTGTATTTATACCCTCGCTAAACGTGAATAACGACGCATACTGAAAGATGACCACTTAGTGGTCGAAATGTATGAATCTCTTATGTGGACAAGTCTTGCATCCTATCTTCTATTCATCCACTTTGTTTTACCTAAATGTTCAGGATTCTTGCTTTCTGTAGGGTTTTGTAAACCCTTTGTGGGTTTATATTCAATGTTAACAATCTGAATAATTGGTTAAGTAGTCGAATTTATCTTCGGATAATATAATACACAAGAAGAAGTCTTTACACAAGATTGAGAAAATAAATGTGAAAGCCTCGCCTGTCCTCGCTTCGCCAACGAGATTGTTCTTAATAGGCAGCAATCCAGATGAACTAGAAGAAATGACACAAGAACTGGTAAAAGCCAGTACATGGGTGAGGTTGAAAATGAATCTGAAGAAAACAAAAATTATGTTCAACAAGTTAGCAACGAAGAAGTTAACGTGTCTCTGGAGAAAACGCATGCGGAGATTCATAAGAAGTCTAATTTTAAGAAGCTATTATTAGTATATAATCTTAAAAGTATTTTGTGAAAAGGATAAGATATTTCCAATTTAGCAATACGTGATATTTATTTTACTTTCGCTGATGCGTTTCATAATACCTACAGCAAATAAAATAAAATAAAAAATAAAATTTAAAAAAATTAAAAAAATTAACAAAGCTATTAATTAATTAAATAAACTTAAGTAAATAAATAAAGTAAAATAATACACAAAATAATAAAATATAATGAGTAAAATGACAAGCAAATATCAATTCAATAAGAACTATAAATTAATTAAAATGAATATAATTTATAATAAATGAATAGAATGAAAATAAATTGAAAAATAAAATAAAAATAAATAAATTAATAAATATAAAATAAAAAATTGAAAGTTATAAAAAAACAATCAAATGTACCAAAATTAAACAAATAAACACACAAAGCAAATTAAATTACTAAAATAATAAATTAATTACTTAAATAAAAAATCAAATAAAAGTAATAAATAATTAATAAATTATTAATAAACAATTTTTTAAACCATAATTTAATGGTTGCAGAGACAACCTACAATGGTAAGGAATTGCGAAAGGCGCATGCACCTCGGTCATTTCCAAGCAGATAGGTGCATTAAAATCGTACTGTTCTAGATATCCGCTTCAAGAGAAAAGCAGCTTGAAAATCCTCTCGCTTCACGCAAGTAGCACATATCAGCTTGGGCGTGAAAAAGCACTCGCAAACGCTAAAGCTTCAAGCAAAAAGCGAGCTACGGGAATGCACATTACATTTCACTCCATATTGGATTACGTGTTACCGATTCCTATCGATTGAAATTTTAAAGACAATTTTTTTAATTATTCAATCAGGAACTTCCAATATTTTAATAATTTGTTTATTCAATTTTTTTAAAAATAAAAAATTCTATTAATCCTGATTGTAGACTGGTTACTATTTTTTTAATTTTATGTAAATAATTAATATTATTATAATATTAAATAATTATTATTATTGGGTTTTTATCATTATAGTTTAACCCTGGGTCTAATTTTAAAAAACACAGTGCGTTTTAATAAATTTTGTTTTTCTTTTATCACAAGATTGCTTATATTAATATTGGTAAAATTGCTTTAAAAATAATCTTCAATGGTTAAAATAATGTCGATTGAAAGAAAAAATATTTGTTATTGGTTATTACTGAACGGTATCTAAATATCTGTCGAAAATTTCTTGAAGTATTGTTCTTTCAGACTGCTCTCTCTCTCTACCAGTACCGTTATTACAGACAATAATGAGACATTAAAAACATTTTTTTTTGCTCGTCGTCTGAAGACAATACATTATTAATTTAAGTGCCAATTCTTCTATCGCCATGTCTGTCTGCGATCAAATTATCGCGAACACCATGAATTATCAACATCAGCGTTATTTACTAGATAATCTGTTAACTGCCAGAGTTAATTCATTTAAAGTAAAATTTGTTATAATTTAATTTATCATCGATACGGGGACAAAGTTGTCTTAATTTCCAGACTTTCCCGATATAGAACTTTTGATGGACTAAAGATAAAGGCTAGGCGTAATGCTACTGCACAATGTTCAGGACTAACATTGAATAATGCCATTACAAAATTTAGAATAGGATATTTGAACGAGATTTACCATATTTTACAAGAATTTATCCTAAAGATATTAAATCTGAAATTACCATAAATCTAACATATGTTATCTCAAAAATCGATAAATGCTAGAAAACTCAAATGCAGAAAGATTATTAATGGCCATCTGAGATAAAAATTGGGCAGGAATTGAGAATACAAAGTTATGAGACATTCATAATTTTTAACATTGAAGATCATAAGCAGATAGCAAAAAAAAAATAATCAATAGCACATGGAACTCTTCAAAACAGCCTCCATAATTTGGATACAGACGCACTTAATGGATAACAAAGCCATAAGATTAAGCGATTTATTTAAATTACGAATGATACGAATGATTTGTGCAAGGGATTTAAGGGCTGATCATATGAACCAACCAGGCAGATTTATAGCGCTTGTGGTCCAAAATAATCCTTAATCCTTGCTATAACCAGACTAGATAACGAGTTTGTGGATTATGTCATGTTAATATGCATTATAAACGACATTCGAGTGTCGTTTTCTCTGGAAGAGAGTGGGGTCGAAAAATATAAATTTTGAACCAAAACTGTGCGGTAAAAAATGTTGGAAAACGCAACCTGGTTATTCGATAAGCTCAGTCATTCGATAAAACTATAGAGTTACAAAACTGTGGATACTTACAGTCAAGAAGAGAGAGTCTTCGAATCGAAAATGTTGCATCATGCTGATAGGAGAATTAGAATATGAAAGTACAGGGTGAGCTTACAAAAATACTCCTTGACTACAAATTTTTATAAAACTTGTTGGGATATTATTATATATTGGTGCCTATTTCAACTCAAAGTTTCATGTGGAATTGATTGGTATCAAACACACACGAAGTATGCCCATTTGTTAATCTTGCTCGGTCCAGATCTGCAGGAACGCATCACTGATGCTGTAAACTCGATCATGCCGAATATACTTGAAATCAATGCGTGTTTTTGTGCTCACCGGGTCTTCCGGTAATATATGGAATTACCTTGACATTTGCTTGATGTCGAGAAAGCCGAGGGCAAGAGTAGATGCGGTATCGGTGTGACTGCGAAGAGGTACTTTACAATCACTTGTGACAAGAACATCCGATTGTTCTGGCATTCTAACATTTGTGCTGTGATTCGATGCATTCATGCGGTGATAAGATTGACGAGGTTTTCAATCTTATCTTTGAAGATGTAACAACGTGCCATCTCCTTTGCGTTGTTTTGATGCTATGACATCTATCAATAAAATCCTTGTGCGAATTATGGACAAAAGGGTCTCTTTCCTCAATTAAAAGGCGTCCCTACACAGATGATGTTCTTCCATGCACAGAAGCACTCACAAATGCATACTGCCTGCATAAGGATACACGAGAATGTACCATCTGTTTACAGAATGACTGCATGCCGATAGATTGGATGGTACAAGTTCATATGTCCTTCAAAAACTATTACAATTTTTTTTCTTCATCAAATTTTTGGCAACTTCATAGCTTATTCCGTTAACGGCTAAATCAACGTAATTATAACGGCAGTACTACTAATATTCGTGCATATTCATCAGATTTTACAATTTTAAAATTAAAATGTCAGAAACTTTCCTTAAAGATTTGTAACTTTAATTAAACGTTTTTTTTTCGCTAGCAAGACTGACTAGTAAAAAACAATTCTTTAGTCAGGAAGAATTTGTTCCTGGAAATCTTTGATAAATTTAAAAATCAGACCTTTTTTTCATATAAACTAATGATCTGGAAAGTGCCCATAACTAATGAAACTTTCGATCGATAATTAGTTAATTTATCGGCAAACCAATAATGCTTTTCAAAAATGGCCTTCATATTCTATTAGCTTTTGGCTATAACCGCGGATTCTGACACAATAATTAATCTACTTCCTAAATCAATCCAAACTGTTTTCTTAAATAAACTGTTGAGCTAACTCCCTTGCAAATATTATTGGCTACAAGTGCAACTTTAACATTCCAAAAACAAAATGGAAAATTCGAACATTTTTAAGGATTCGAACGAAATGCAAATTTAATCTTCCCATGCCTTCCAGTTTTCAAGAGTTCATAGTCTTTTTTTAACCTATATAACATTCACAAAAACCTGTATAACATTTTCACTGAAAAACATAACAGATTCTCCAATATTGGTTTATGAATTCCGCTTATGTTGTGCTCCTTTTTTTTAACTTTCATTCTTAAGGCTGTAACGAGAGAGTAAATAAAATCGATAACCAAGAGTAACATGACCTCACAAGAAAAGAAAACCACTTTCCTGATTGTATACCTTTCCAAAATATAAATCGTGTGCCAATTTTTGTTCGAAAAATATTTTGTTAGAGGTTATGAAGCGATTTTTTTTTATAGTTTTCAAAACCAGTGTCGCAATATGGCTTTGTAAAATACAAAATAAATTAAAAATGATGTTTATCTAATTTCGAGCATCCGCTATTCAAGTAATGTCATCTGCAACATTCTTTCCGAGAAATTTTTCCATTTGATAATTGTAAATGTCAAAAGGGCAGAATACAGAGAAGACGATGATACTTTAAGCCACTGCTGCTATCTAGAAAAATAATCAAAAATTCATTATATTCACTTTTGCAAAATTATCATAGAAAAATATTTTTAATGCAACATTCCTTCCGGGGCTTCCCAAATGAATAATTATCATAAGCGAAGAGCACTTGCTAATAATGGGTTTAAAAATCCTCATCTAATCCAAATTCCGCAATATTTGAAGATTTTTTAAATTTTGGAAGGTTTTGGAAATCATTTACTTCCAACACGATATGTAAATTGAAGTAAAGCCATTAAGTCAGTTTGAGAGATAGTGAAGTTGAGGTTATAAATTTGGATTTCTTCACTCTGATATAACAGATTTTTTTAAATTCTATAATGCGGAAAATATATTTCTTCGAATTAGAAAAAAACTTCTTGTCCTTTTAATCGAAGGTACATATTTAACGCAAATCTAGTTTGCCTCGTTTAAAGTTTTAAAATCAATTATGTATCGTGGTCCATTGGAAAACAACTAAATATTTGCTAGCATGTCGTGCAGAAATTAAACCGGAAGTTAGATAGCGTAGTCAATAACATATCTGATAACGACAATTCTTTCAGTCTTGTTGAGAAAAACGGATATCATTAAATTTTCCAGAGATATCGAGTAAAATATTGGTTTAAATTGACAAGAAACATAAATTCTTATTACTTTCTTTCAGAAGGATTTTGGACTGAAAAGTACAATTTGTGCTTCCCTGTCGACGTCGTCGCGATCAATTGTTTTGCGTTTCAACGTTTAAATTCCAGAATTTGCCTATAACTTACGGATCACAAGAGTTTTATGATGCGAGAAAACTTTTATTTCGTTCCACTGCTGTCTGCGCCATCTGTAATTCAATTTTTCGATTTCGACAGTGAAGGGGGTGGGATGGAGATGGAGGTGTGGGGAAAGGGAGACGAAAGGGCCGCGCTCCTTCACCATTGACTTCCAGAGGCTCTGGCCAAATCCAAGGCTCGGACGAAAAAGGGGGATGAAAAATGCATTAGCAACACGTGTTGGCAGCAGTGAATACTTTGGCGCCTTTTCTAGCAGTGGCGCCCTTCCCTTGATTTATCGTTTGATCAAGCACCCCGTACCAATCAATGGCCCCCCGACGGCCGTCCACACGGCCACCTGCCGGCCAAGGGGACTCCCTCGCTCCTCCGGCGCAGACGCTGAACGGGCACTTTCCCGACCATCGTCCCCGCCGTCAAATGGCCCTCTTTCACCCGAACTCCATCAGAACAAATAACCATTTTAAGGAGTAAGGATTAATTGCGCAGCGGCTGTGATAGATGGTCGCCAGGATACTTACTCAAAAGAACAATCACAGACACAGTGAATGAATGAATGAATGAATGAGGAAAAGAGGTAAAAGAGTGGAAAGAACAAGATTTATCGACAGGATAACATATCAGCCCTATAGAAATCAACATTAATGACACACGCACATACAGTACTATGGTTTTAACCTTAACATCTAAAGCTTATTTCATTAACTTATGAAATATACGTAAACGCTATTTCATTATAATAGGCAACGTTTGAAAACATAATTTTAATTTTTAGTCTTATTAAAAAATAGAGTTCATGAACTCAGAACACGATTTTTTTTTCTAAAAATAATATAAACTTCAATAAAATTGTTTTGCATCTCTACTTGAGAATAAAATAAAATTTTCAATTTTTTTTCGGGGATGTTGTGTAACGATTTTTTTTTCTTATCTTGTGTTCCTCAAAAACCAATGTTGAAGCTTAATGAAAAGTTGATTAAATATGTTTGGCAGAAATTCTAAATGAGTAAATTTTGCTATAAAAATTAGCCATGTGAAACGAAAATAATTCTGATATTACAATGAATACTTGTAAAAAATATAGCATAGAAACGTTAAGCGTTATGAAATAGATCATTCCAATATGTTTCTTTTAAGGTTTATTTTTATTAAGCATTAAGAAATGGCTCTTTTTTGGAGATCGGAATTTTTGGCCGCTACATTTTAGGATAAAATTATATATTCATACCTTCATACGTTCATTCCAAGCAATTATTCTTTAGAGTTATCTAACCTTTATATATCCAAACTATATAGTCAAGAAATAGTGAAAGTTGAAATTTTAATCGAGGAATCTTTATAATAATAATGAAATCACAAGTTTACATTCTCCTTTCTATTGCAATCTTATCGTACGGAATATTATATCTTAAAATATTTTAGTATTCGTAAAATATCAGCGGTTTGAAATATCATATACAAAAGATTATTGCTTATCAACCATTCCTTATTCTATACAAATACAGAGGTTGCACAAAATAATGGAAACACCTAAAAATAATAATTATGTGCGATGTTTGAATGTCTGCCGTTTCCTTGCAAAACAGCCTGAATTCATCTTGGGATGGACGCATACAACTCCTAGATTGTTTCTAAAGAGATGTTCAGCCATTCTTCAAGCAAACACTCTCATATTCTTTCAGAAAGCTTTGAGGAGGGTAAATTACGTCCCCTGACTCTGATTTGTACTTTACCGCCGGTGTTTTCCAGACATACACATGTTCTGTGGCGGGAAATAATGTGAATGTGGATTCATCTGACCACAGCATGTGTTTCCATTGCTCGGCAAACAATGCTTTGTGCTCTTGGCACCTCAGCTGTCTCCGATTTGCATTGACTTGGATGACAAGTGGTTTTGGCAAGTCCATGAATATTTTGATTGTTGAGTACCCTCCGCTTGTAATAAAAAGAAAACTACTATATATATTTTCAAAATTTTTCTTTACCAGATTCTTTGTACCTTAAACTATTTTTCCACATAGTTTCCAAGTTTATTTAAGCACTTGTCATAACGCTCAATGTACTTCCGTATGATCACTGCTCTTTTTGTGGAAATAGGATGCTGCAAATGCAGACTGAGCTCTGCAGTCATTTTCGTCGTTGTGGTCTTCTAAATTGTTGGTGCTGACAATACTCTTCGATCCCCTCCTGTCTCTGTCAGTCACTGTCAGTCTTCTCCCACTTTCATGTTTTGTGTTATAGACGATGTTTTTCTACTAATATTGTATACAGTGATAACTTTTGATACACTAACTCTCGATACTCGTACGACTTTTGTAATGGAAGCGCCATCTAGCCAGGCTCCAACAATTTACCCTCTGATATAATGGCCACATTATGATAATAATAGGCTTATATTAATAGGTAAAGTATCACGGTGTATGCCTTTTAATTACTGGTGTGAGACGCACCATTCGTGACTAGTTTAGGTCTGAGGATGAGTTCTGATAGGACTCGAAAACGTTAGCCCATTTTCCGTTTTCATGTTATTTATTTTTTATTTTCAATTTTGATATTGTGAAAGTCCACCATTGTTATACTATGTGTAGACAATTTGGTATATCTTGTGTGAAAATTTTCGTCAAAATTGAATTTTGCGTTCGAATGGACCTATTTCTGTGAAAATAGTTTCTTCGGATGTTCAAGGGCAGCTCCCTTTTTCGATCAGCGGGGAGGAGAAAATATACTTCGTAGAATTTTGAAGAACAGTCCATGTGTTCCATCGAGGGAGGATGTCCTTACCGTTCCAGTGACTAGTTATTTTTATTTAACCTGGATTGGTTTATGTGAAAATAGATGAATAATTTTTCCAGAAAATTCCTTATTCGAGAGTAATAAATTCCTCTCATCCATATCCATATATTGTTTTAAATAAATAAGAACTTGCGTATGGTACACACCAACCAAGGAAACAAACGATTATCATTATGGAAAGTAGTTGGGAAGAACCATTAGTATGAGCGGGAGTCTATTGCAGATGGCAGTGTTTATATTATTTTGCTCAACGCCCTGTACACAAGGATCTTAAAAAAAATCAAGAAAACGGTAAATTTCTAAACGGTTTATAACAAAGTTGATTTCCATAGTCTAACCACTTTTATAGTGTAGATTTTCTGATAAAATGAGTTGTCACGTTCGGTTAAATAATATATCAATCCGCCATTTTGAGGTTTAATCTCAGGCAGCTAAAAACAAAAACTTCCATTTACAGTTTATGTATGAATAATAAAGTAGGCTATTACACATAAAATTTAATTAACTCAATTTATTGATCTGAAATTTTTATTCGAATCACTAGAAAATTATATTATTCAATTCCTTGATATAATTTCCCCATAAAAATTTATGAAATTTAATTTTTTGGTAATCAATACGAAATTTTATTTTTAGTAAATTCGAGCATTTACTTTATATATTCATGCAATATGAAAAACCGAAATAGATTGCAACACGGGTCTCTTAAGTATACTAATAAAGCGAGATAATCAGAATTTGCTGACTGGTATGTCATTATTTTGAGCCTTCTGCTGTCAGATAATACCGTAATCGCAGAAAATTTGAATTTTGTTAATAGTATGCGGCTTCAAATATTTAGCGACCTCTAGCGCCAAAAAATACAGTTAAGATGCAATATTAAAGCAGTTCTGATAATATAAGAATGAGCAGAGAATTGAGTACACATTCGTAGTGCCCAGAAAATTAAAAAATAATAAATACACAAAAGCCATCAGAAATATTAAACTGAAAAGGAAACGTTTATTTTATAAATTTTATGCTATTAAGAAATACTATATTGTAATCAATATTCTTGCTGCGTTCAAATATTACAAACTTTCATTTTTAGCTGTGTACAATTTATTTCGTATTAAAAATCTATTTTTAAGAATTGTATTATGTTAACTTAAACTAGCTATATATAATTCAACACAAATTGCGCTTACGTTTGACTAGGTAAAAGAATATTAATGCGGCTCATGGAGTCAATTTTGTTCGCAAGAAAATTTAATAGAACAATACTCTCTAGGTGAATAAATTGAACGAGCGAAAGAAGGCGAGCAGCGAACGAAGAGAGGCCTTAATTCAATTGGGAGAGTTGCATATTTCCCCCAATCCACCCACCCACGCTACCGTCTCCTTCTGTGTGTCTAATTGTCTCCTTGTCATTGCCTTGCTCAGCAAATCGATTTCTGTTATTGCTGTAGCGAAGTCCAAATGAATCAACGGATTCGAACCAAATTTGATATAAATGCAATAAACTAATCGGGTGTGAGTGTGTGCGTGGGGGTTTGGGTGTAGGTGTGTGTGTGTAAACTCTTCTGTTCGTGGTGAGAATACGGAGTTTGGAAAAGCGAAACTAAAGCAATCTAAGTAATGATAAACTGCTACAATATTATCCCAATTTGTGTTATTTTCAAACTGTTATTGAATTTTTCAATTATTTGATTATAATGAAATAGTAAACCGTGGATCGAAATAATAGATAAAACACGAGTTTACGCTCATTCTGAAAAATTTAATCAAATAAACGCTTTAGGATTCTTCTATCGTCTTTATAGAAGTGCAGCTTTCTGTTTATACGAAACTATTATAAAAAAATATTATCTAACCTTCTAGGAACTGCGCTTTATAACGTTAATTTGACAAAATTAAAAAAAATAAATGTAAACTTTACAGTAAGAAAGAAAGGTAATCGAGAATTGTTGCGAAGTTGATTAACCAGTAACGTCGCTTTCCATTACAGTGTTTGTCCAAAGTAAAGGGTGTTGGGTATCGAGAAACGGGGAGTGTTACGCAGAGACTGTCCGTAAACTTAGCGCGATCTTTGGACGTGACAGTGCCCCAACCGCAACAACAGTATCGAGGTTGATACAGAAATTTAAAGAATCTGGATCAGTTGCAACCAGAAAATCGCACGGTCGGAACCGTAATGTTCGAACGCAACAAAATATTGCATTAGTGCAAGACATTGTGAAAGTGTGGCTAGATACTGAACCGCTCCATGGCTACTATATGGAAAAACGACAATTAGTCTTCTAATCGGAGTGGTAATAGATAACGAAAATGATAGAAACAGTGCTAACAATCTTCAAACAAAAAAAATACCGCGCAATTCAAAAACTGCGCACTTTATGAAACACCCTTTATTTTCCTCCATTGTGGTATTTTTCTGTCCAGGAAAAACGGTAGTGGGTCCACTAATTAGGTTAGGTTAGGTTAAGGTTAGGTTAGATTAGGTTTAGATTAGGGTTAAGTTAGGTAGGTTAGATTAGGTAGGTTAGGCTAGGTAGGTTAGGTTAGGTTAGGTTAGGTTAGGTTAGGTTAGGTTCAGAAAATGAACACGAGTTTCCTCCGCTGCAATTTTCGTTTCTATCATTTAGCGACCTTCATTCGTAATGTATAAATCGCTCAAATATCTCTTAAGATTGAGTACAATTAATTTTAATTTAAAGTTATTTGATTCCTTTGAATTAATTGCTCCCTCCGCTTCTCAAAATATAATTTAAATACATCAAACTTAGTTACGTGTATGAGGAGCGCTAATCGGTTGATAAAGTTCTTCAATGTTGGCAGAAGAAGTAGCGAAAATTCAAATATAAACAGTTTTTGTACCTATCAAATGACATAAAAATAATGAACTTCTTTCTTAAAAAGTTAATAATGCGTGGCTACCTCTAATTTTGGCGCTGCGTTTCCGTTGAAGAGAAATTAAATTCGATGACAGTGTCTAGCTGTCTGCCATAAACGACAATACGGCTTAGCACAAAAATATTCAGATACAATTTATAAATTTGAATTTTAAACGTACGGATATACAATTATGCAGCTGGAAAGAGAAAAGTACGATTCAGGTACATTTTTATTTATTTTCAGATATCTGTCGAAATATGCCTGCTAGAAACTTTTAAAGTTATCTTCGACAGATATCGATGTAAAAGAATAGGAGAGTCGCGCTCGGACACTTCCCAGAGTTCTGCTTATGCTGGAGGCCAATTCTTGAGAATTTAATAATAATATTAAAAAAAATCTTTTTTTATTATTAAAAATAGCCATCCCGTCGTATCAAAAATGAGCTCTCGTTAGTCATTATTAATTTATTTATTTTTTTTTTTTAACTTATGCAGGAAAATATGTTAGCCAATGAAAAAAAACCCGTTTATTTCGATTAAAATGTCTGCCCCAAATAATCCAAAATCACAAGTCAAAAATATACGAGGTTTATATACCGATTTCTTATGAAGTAAAATTAAAATCTATCCCAAAAAGAACCGAAGCCTTCAAAATTCGTTGAAAGGTTTCCGCCCTGACCTGCGTCTTATTAAGATTTCCTTTGTCATCTAGGTAAAATAAAATTATAATAAGAATAAAAATTGGCTAACACAACGTTTAGAAATGAAAAGCAAAACAAATGTTTTTCTATGGAAATGAGCGAGCTTTATTGAGCAAACAATTTAAAATTGGATGAAACCATTTTAAAGCCTTTGGGGTTCATAAATAATTATAGAAAGCAGCAAAAAAAGTTGATTCATTTTCATTCTGAGACAAATTATATTAATGAATTTTGAGGAGGAACGTACAGTTTGTCAAACTTCTCGGAAAACTTCCTACCAACTTCACCTTCCATTATAAAAGGGCGATGACGCGACGTGTCATTGAACATTTTATCTTCAAAAGTTCAATTATTTTTCGTTTGATATACGAGAAATCCCCATTTTTCTCTAGATAGCGCAAAATATTTTTTTTCTGGTTTAAGTTTTTGGAAAAGATTCAAGCGTTTTCATTTATACGAGAAAAGTAAGAAGAGAAATAGGTGATAAGAGGAGTTTTTATTGTCCATCTTTCTTCTGGTTCCCTTTGTTATTCCTCTAAAGGCTTTCGAGTTTGTCTTTCAAAATTTGAAGTCTCGAGCGCGTCTCCCTATTTTTATTTATAGGCGCCAACCTATCTCCTCATTAAGGGATCGGATCTCTGGCGAAACGACGTGTCAATAGCATTGAAACCCCGTTTTGGCAGCTCTCGGTGAAATGTGTTGGGAGACGGGAAGGACGGTTTCCCCCCTTCTCCCTTCCTTCGTCTCTATTGATATATATATAAATATCGTCTGGCAGAATCTCCTTTAACTAACCACGGGGAAGATTGATTTCCTTTAGACCTTCCCAATAACCAAATAAAAAGACCCGGCCCCAATGGCTTTTCGGTAAACAAACCTCTTTCTCGGAAACAATCATTGACTCCTTTCAAGGGAGGCGAGCGACCTTAATAGTCTTAATCGTGGGGACTCTATCGCCAATCTTGCGGCGTTCGTCGTTCGCTACCGCACTTGCTTGTTTCGCATGCGTTTATCAAGTGTGGGGGCGACAGCGTTTGTCATGAAGTTGTAAATCGTGTGCGGCGAAGGCGACGGCCCTCCGTTCGGAAATCGATGCTCTTAATTAAGTCGCTGAGAATAGCTACGCATCTCGTGGGCAAAAGGCAGATTGTCTGTCGACGTCGTTGTCGTCGTCCAACCCTTTCTTCCTCCCATTCTCCGATTCACTGACATCGTCGCCAAACTCACGCTCACGCTCTCTATCTCACTCTTGTTTTCTATTGTTCAGTATAATTTAATAAAGGTAATGTTCTCTCACTCTTTCCCTCCTAACACTGGCATCTGCAGTACCTCCATAAATTTTATTCTTTCAATTCATTTCATGCTTTTTTTAAAAATCTATTTTCAGGTCTGTTTTCTAAAAATTTATCTTGTCAAAAGTTGTATATAAAATATTTGATGACTCGTTATTGTGTTTTTTTTTAATTTAAGCAATAATTATCTTCTTATATTGAAGATGAGACTTAATTTGATCAATCTGATATGACAGAGACACTTCACTAATAAAGGAAGGAAACAACTAACTAAGTAACAAATACATTACCGGAAAAAAATGCAACAATTTAAGGAGTGGGTAAATTTTAATGCAGTGTGGGTGGTCGGCAACATTTTATGTGCACAACATTTTATGTCCACCACATTTTATGTGCACAGGATCCTATCGTCCAGACTTGTTAACGCATTTGTCCAAGTGCTACGGCTGATGTGCTACGACCATGGATGTACCATCCCATCATATCCAAACCATGCTCAATTGGGAACAACTTTAGAGATAGTGCTAGCCAGGGAAATCGAGTCACACGTTAGAGAGCTTATAATGTAGCATGGGCAGTGTGTGGATGTGCGTTATTCTGCTGGAACAGCACATTACTCTTTTGTTGCAAGAAAGGCAGGAGAACGGGTTCAATATTCTCCTGAACGTACGTTGCGCTGTTCAGTGTTCCATTCAAGTACCATTCAAGTTCCATTCAGTTGCCATCAGTTACAAGGATGAGTGCGAGTTGTAACTGATGGCACCCCACACCGTTATGCCAAGTGTTGGACCTATGTGCCGTACACGAATGCACTGTAGAAGATGTCGCTCTCCTGGTCTTCGTCGCACAAGTTGACGTCCATCACTAATGTGCAGGCAGAATCTGTTCTCATTACTGAAGACAACAGACACAGGAGTACTGCTGTCTGAGCAGGACATGGCAGATGTTGAGACTACTCTTTGGTTCTGTAGATAGATGCCAGATTGATGATTTTATGTAAATTAGGGACTCTTCCAGTGGAGGGATATGTATCTGTATTTCGGAACTCGTGTGTAAAATGAACGAAGTGACCATGCTAGCACATAATAGGATAGATGCTCTATCTTTTGGGACAGTTTAGGCTATTGGCCACTCTCTTGAAATCCGCAATTTTGGGTCAAGGTTCATTCTCTTAAATGGGAAGGGGATCATGTGGTATAACACATAACATCAGTTTTTCCTCAGGAGTTGCAGTCGGATTTCAGTTATCTGTTGTCGTTCACACAGTTATTAATAAAAACATTAATGCTGAACAATTGTCTGTTTCAGGTAATTGGAGATGGCACTAATGAAGAAGGAGAGGGTTGAGCTGATCCTGATGTCCGGAGAACGCCTCTATCATACCACTGTTACAGATTTCAACGCCTGGCACCCCTAAAGAGAACCAACCGCGCATAGTACCGTTGAATATGTGATATCACATTTCAGAGATACTGGACTGTTGAACCTAAAGCTCGTACAGACCGGCCAAAATTATCAACCGAGGAAGCAACCTTAACAATGGTGTTGGAAGCATTTGCCAATAGTCCACAACGCAGCCGCAAGACGGCTTGCACCTGAGTGTGTACTCAGTTAATCATCCATAGCACGGATTCTGCGTATCAACAAGTGGCATCCATTCAAAGTTCAGATGCAGCAACAACTATCCGAAGATGATCCGATAGATGTGAGGAGTCTGTACCTGGGCTCTGGACCATTTGCACATAACAGTGCATTCAGTAATGAGGCAATTTTTATATCCATGGTGAGGTGAACCGTCAGAACATGAGATATTGCAACGACATAAACCCTCATTGGCAGATCCATCCAAAGTCGTTGGTGATGTCAAAGTTATTGTGGTGTGTGGGATATGGGACGCCTGTTTATTTGGATCAGTTTTCGTAGACGGTAATCTAACTGCTGATGAGTATCTACGAATATTACAGAACATTGTATTCCCGTCACTGTTACCGAAGATGGAAGTTTTTTCCAGCAGGATGGTGTACCATAACGCTACGGACGTAATATCCGTTAATGGCTGGATGGGCAATTACCTGGTCATTGGATTGGCCGTCGGGGTTCTGTGGAGTGGCCACTAAGATCTCCAGACCTCACACCGCTAGATTTTTATCTGTGGGGCCAGTTGAAATGCTGGCTGTGTATGCTGGCTGTGAAAATCCAAAGCACACATCACCTTCAGCAACGCATCCTACGGTTTGAGAGAGCATTATCCCCGACATTCTTGTGCGCGTGCATAATGAACAGGGGCGGATTTACGTATAAGCTAAATAAGCTACAGCTTAGGGCCTCACAATCTGTAGGTCTCTTCTGTAGGGCCTCACAATCTTAGTTTAACATGGTAGGGGATATATGGGATACATGGTAGGGTAAGGGATATGGTAGGGCCTTCATATAGCTTAGGGCCTCATCAAGTCTAAATCCGCCCCTCATAGTGCCCTTGAACTCTGTGTCCAGCAGCAGGGACAATACATTGAACACATCCTTTAGCTCTGCAACCCAGTTTTCGGTGTGCGTTTTTGTTTGGAAAGTGTCAATGCTTTTATTATTATCGTATGAATCACAACAGATAACTGAAATCCTATTGCAGGAATGAACCCCTGAGAAAAAACTGGTGTTATTTGATATATCAAATGACCCTCTTTCCATTTGAAGAAAATGAATCTTGACTCAAACTGGCGGATTTCAAGATAGCGGCCAAAGTCCAAAACTGTCCCAAAAGATTGAGCACCTATCGCATTCCCTGTTAGCATGGTTACATCATCGTTTTACACACCATTTCCGAAATAGAGCTATGTCCAGTGGCTTTTTGACTCAACCTGTATTATTTTATTTGTCATGAAATAGGATACAGTATGACAAAAGCATTATGGCACAAGATGGAAAAGTCCAAGAAAGAACAACGAGCAGTCATTAGGTGTTTGATGGCGGAAAAACAGTCGGCAACCGAAATTCACTGACGGAGAGAACTGTTTAGTGAGACAAAAATTAAAGCATGGTTTGCACAATTTCCTTCTGGGCGAACATCTTTGGAGGACGACCCGAGGCCTGGCCAGGCGCACCGTATCATCACTCCAGCGAGTATTTCGAAGGTGATACATAAGCTTGTCCAGCCAACAGACGCCTCACGGAGGATGAGATCACTCTTCTGACGAATATCAGTTTTGCCAGTGTTCATGAACGCTTGGCAGTACATTATATTGTGTGCACAATGGGTAACCCGCTGCCTCACGCCTGAGGTCCAAGTGAATACTATCATGAGGTGGGTGATGGTATGCAAAATTTGATGCCTTTAGGAATGCTCTATGGCAGAACTGAAAATGTTGGTCGGGGAAATATTAACATGCAAAAAAAATTAGCATACTAAATCTTGATTAACAAAGGCTCTAGGCGGTCTGACTATTCTAATACTTGGGAAACGCAAAAGAAATTCTCCCTATTATACAAGGTGAGATATCTCTAAAAATAAGGAGAATATTTCTCCATGAATATTATATTATCTTTCAATGAATATTTCTCTATTATATTTGCCCATCTCCATAAAACTTTAAAGTTAAATAAAGAGACATGCCATTTGTTCTCGTCCTCATGGGAGTGAATATTTCATATATTGAAAGGTCAACCAATCACAAACTTTCCTGAAATTGATGTTAGGCTTATAATTGAAATTTATATTTAAATTAGGCCATAAATTATACATGAAAATTATAATAGATAACAATTATTATAATTCAGAAGTTTCATTCCGCCACTTAATTTAATAACTCCAGAGAAGAAAAGCATATTAGTAATTTTACATTTATTTATTCGCAATCCATCGTTTAAAGTTACTTATTTAAAATTTCCGATACTTCAAAAGTGTTTTAACATAATAAAATGAAAATTTTATGGATCTATCGTAAAAAATTCCCTTCCCTAAAACGAATAAGTATCTACCTTAACTTGATTATAATTACTAAATTCATACAGTTCAATAGCACTGAGTGTTCCAATTTTATAGACCCATTCATTAATAATTAGATTTTATATTTTAAAATGCACATCTAATGAATTTGAATAGGCAGCTTTAATCTATTTTCCACGTTAAATTATTTTAAAGTTAACTTATTAAAACAAAGAATTAATAACGAGTAAAACTTAAATCTGGTACACTCCAAGAGAACTTTAAAGGAATAAATCAAATTATTTTTTAAGCTACAGTAATATTTATAATTTTGCAAACAATCTCAGGGAAACGTATTCTTTATAAAAGGTTAAGAAGTGACCCCCAGGTTCGTGTAATGTTAATAAACATTGCCGACATCTGATATTAGGCAGACCTAAGTATGGAAAAAAATCTTATTAAAAGACGGTGTAAATTTTGCGATGGCATAATTAAAAATAATCCCTCTCACATACTTAAACATTTATCTTAGCTCATTTAAACATAATTCACATCATTTCTGCTTTCCTCCAGGTTGAATAGACCTCCAAGGTCATAACAAGGGCACAACTGGCTTTTAATTCTTCTAACAAATTACCTTAATATAGTTTGAACGCACTCGCACGGTGTAAATTGATTAACCTTTACCTTTTATTCTTTTTGAAAAGGGCAAGCAACTGTTAGATAGACTGGCCACCACGTTTTTTTTTCCTCTTGTTTCCAATGTGTAAACTCAATCAAATTTTCCACCATTAAAAGTGCTTGAAGTTTCATTCATTATTATGTGCACGATTTGGTCATAGTAATTGCACCGTTTGACAGATATTTAATAGTTTTTGTTTCTTAGGTTTCTTGATTGCTTATACCTCAAAATTGATTAGAAATTTGCCTAGAAAGTCATTCTTATTTACTATAGAAATTTCCTTTTCTGACCAGAATATTGATATTTTGTCATCTCGAAAAATCTTAAAATCTTAAGAAATTACTTACTTCTGAATCTTTTTTGTATAATTTCAGCAAAAATAAGTTAATTTTTAACTT
>JAHWFO010092776.1:5751108-5834992 GCA_023313115.1 Rhysida immarginata | reverse complement strand
TACATAAGTAAATCAGAAGAATAAATCGATTTAATGTGCATTTTAGAAGGCACATCAATTTACAATAAATAAATCGCTATACAAATTCGCGTATTTTAGTTTCCTTTTCTTTAAAAATATTTTTCTAGGAGAGGGGGAATAATATACACCTTAAGCTAAACTTACGGCAGTTGATATTGACTAGACTAAACCAACGTTAACGGCACGATGTATTTAAAAAAAGAAAAAAATAGAATTAAAAAAAACTTCCACGGAACTATTCGTAATTCAAAACTTTAACACAATAAAAGTTTACGGCAGCTTCTTGAGCAAATAGTACGTTGTGAAAGCAAAGCTCAAATATCAGCATTTCTTATAAATTTCATTATCAGCTTTTATGCATTGAATTCTAAGATGTTTAAAAATCCATAAGGAGAAAGGAATTTTAAAAAATGAATTTATCTCGAACCGCGTTCCTAGTTTTGTCTCTTCTTTTAAGAGGTAAAGCAAAAAAATTTTTCTCTAGGTTATATTATTATCAATATTGGTATTATTTTCAATAGTTGCCCTTTTTTATTACAGATACATATGCTGGTCTTTTTGACGCATGTATAATTGATCATCAATGCATTGAATTTAATCCACTTCGTGATGATGATGGTATAGAATATGACAACCCGTGCCTCATGAGATACGCAAGATGTGTTGAAAAGGGTTGCGACAATGTAGGTAATTTGTATTTATGCCTTACAAAATATTTCCAAAAAAAATATTTATTCCTTTATAATGCAAAATAGCGCCATCAGATATGTCAGTAATTATTTTAAAGGGTCTAACAGAGTAATCGTTAAGAAAAAGCAGCGTTTTCTGCATGAGGCTGCGAGTGATGATCGATATCGGTTTCAATAAAGCCAACTTTCTTTGGTGCTCTCTTGTCCTGTGTGATAAAATCGATGAACTAAAGGTCGTAAAAGGCCATCCTCTTCATTGTTTACAATTTAATACATGGCTAAAAAGATAGAAGAATTCTAAGGGGCATAGGATCCTTTTATTTTACTCTGAGTATCATAAATTGCTTCTATTGCAATTGATTTGAAGATTCACAAACAACATTTTATGTATACATTTATAGATTAATTATGCATCTTATTATGTAAGTTTGTAAAAGTTAACTGAAAATCACTGCAGCGGTCATCGATGCATGCAACTTTAATTTCTAGCACAAAATGAATTTATAGAAAAACCGCCGTTCTTTTAAAACTATATTTAAGCCTGCATGTGAACGCATCAGGTGTTGGTTCTTTATCCACAAACATGTTAACGGCAATAACCAAGGAGAAACTCCAGGCGCTTTATGAAGGTTAAAAAGCTCAGACTTTTAAAATTTTATAGAGATATTATTAATAATACGATGTCCAAGAAAATTTTACATGAGAACTGATATTCTAACAAAGAAAGAGAGGAAGTAAACTCCACTTGTCCACAAAAGAAGTTTAATATGTTATCATATATGTATACATTTCCAAAATGAATACATCTATGATACATATTAAACTTCTTTTGTGGACAAGTGGAGTTTCCTTCCTCTCTTTCTTTGATACAAGCATCCACAGATTCCTAAGGTCAGTGTATTTTATTTCTTTATTGATATTCTAAGTCTGGAAAATATTAGATTATTCTCAGGTCATATCTTTCTTACGAATATTTACGGCCAGTGTCTTAGGTTTTCGAACCAACGATTTCATTATAAATACAGCTCAACTGATATCTCTAAAAGTGCAAGTTGGGCAACCCGGAGTTAAACCTTAGTAAGTGACACTCGTTATTCAATAGAGAGACGTTAAAATATCATTTCTCTCACTAACTCTAACCTTAACCCCAACTCTCAGATTAAACCGAGGTGGTGAATACAGCCAAAAAGCTATATATTTCCTTCCATAACTAAACCGCAGAAGTTGTACTTTTTCTCGAATCCGATTTATGAATAAGAACTGGAGCTAATGTTCCAATATAAAGTAGAGATACTGACATGAAAAACGGAAGGAAAAATTCCGTGACCTGGATTCGAATCAGGAACCACGAACATCCTTACTGTACATTACAGTATTTTACAATGCTCATGGTATATTTGGTTCATTATATAAACAAGTTTGTGTTTACCGGAATATCTTTCATTTCTTGTTCGTCATTTATAAGAAATACGTAGTGCTAAGTTTGAATTAATACAGTAGTAACAAATACGTTTTAAAATACCATTTTTCATTCTATTTTTGTATGATCCTCGTTGATATTTCTAATTTTAAAGTTATACTTTATATGTTAAAATCTTACTTATTTAAAAACTTATTTACACTGTTATAATGTGAAAGTTGAATGAAAATGTTGCCGTCACTTTCATGCTTGTGAAAGTGAAGCACCTTAAGGGTAATTCAACCCGAAAGATGTTCTGGAGAGTTTTTAATTAGGATGCCATTTAAAGTAAGCTGTAATGTAGGAGAAGCAGAAACATGTCAAGATGAATTCAATTTCGCGAATTAAATAAGATATTTTATCTCATAAACCTATTTTATTAAAATGTAAAAGAACTGAGCGCTACATATAATAGGAAAATAGAATACAAAGAATTCAGCCTACAAATGCGATTAAAATGAGAAATATAATTCACAATGATTCCTAACGGCTTTTATGCAAGAAACGAATTAGTGGATGCAAATAAGATTCACCAAATATAAAACTCCAGCAAGTATGCAGGAAGTCTTCAAGACGCAGGCTGACATTTACAGCACCTTCTGTAGATAAAACTGCCGTAAGTATAATTCAATTTCCACTCCACTATTTCCACTGCAGAGTAACATTTCGGACATCCTGCATAAAGTTATGTACCTTTAAAATTCAACATAACTTCTAACAAACCTCAACCATAAGAATATTTACAAATTAAATAACTACACATTAAATTAAAAACAGTTATTTATTCAATTACTGACTGTACTTCCTATTAAAAACAATTAAAATCTATCCCGCTTAACCACTTTTTAAAACCTAAAAAATCCTTCAATTAAGACTGACGTAATCAATTTTCCGCGGACCAAATTATATATTACATCCAATATCTTACAATTTGCAAAACACTTTATCATATTTTTTTTAATCACCTCCTTGTAAAAAACCCAGTTCATTTCGTGTATTCTTCATGATGGTTGTAAGTTAAAGTCATTAAAGACACATATTTGGCTTCTATGGAGTGTTGCTATCTCGAAGTCATGATATGAAAATTTCACTGTAACTACTCCAATGACGAATGAATGTCGAATAAATGTCCAATAACAATTAAATGTTATATCTTCACAAAGAAGTGCTTCAGTAACTGAATTCATGTACACATAAAATATATACTATCATGCCCATTCCTAGCTGTATGAATTCAATTACTGACGAGAAGCGCCTCTTTGTGGAGATTGACATTTAATTGTCATTGGGCATTTATTCTTCATTGGAGTAACTGCAGTGAAGTTTTCATGATATCACGATATCGAGATAGCAACACTTCATAGAAGCCAAGTATGTATTTTCAATGACTGTAACTTACGACCATCAACGTAAATTTGTAAGATATGATTTCATTAATTTGCAACAGTATTATTTGGTAAAACCAACAAAGAGGCTGCGTCAAAGCAATCTTGGTGCACGAAGTTTATTAGGCCTTGCTGACTTTACTGGTACTGTACTTATTTATGGAGAAACCCTGTAGCATCCATGCACATGTAATTGATAAGCGCCGAATGGCAGAATTGCGCAGTTTTTGTAGGATAAGATTGTCCTAAATTGGATTAAATTATTAAATTAAATTAAAATTAAACTGAAAATGGGTCTTTGGAGGATTTTTTCATGCCATACCTCCGATATTAATAATTAAATACAGAAAAATAGTAAAAAAAATTCCACGGCCTGGACTCGAAGCATAAACTCAATAGCTCAATAGCATAGATTGCATATATGACTGTCTCCTGGTGATAAAATTGTGCAGTTTTTGTAGGTAATATTTAGTGGCGCCCTCTCGCTTGTGCACGGACCCTTTATGACATTAAGGCAGGGTGTAAGGAATTCTGAATCAAGTGGTGCTCTCCCTCCCCTTTCGTATGCTCAGGTTCGAAGCGTAGGATTATTTTAACGCGAGGGAGAAGAGCGCCTTCCAATGAGTTCGTGAGTTTCTTTCTAAAGGCGATCTATAACGATTTGCTTATGCTGGACTTTTGAATCGAAATAATCCTGAAATAAATTTGGGGACACTTTTATTAATAATAACACAGCAAAAACACGATTTATTAACCTAGTATCTAACTTTTGAGAGCGAGTTCTATTTGAACCTGGCTTCTTTTCTTAATTAACTGATAGGAATTGATTTATTCGTCTGTTACTACAGGTCATTCATTACGAGACCCACAAGCTGCCTGTTCAGATGTATGAATTCCATTATAATGCGAATATTTCCACCGCGACTTAACCTTGTAGAGCGTCTTTCATTTGGGGACTTCTTGACAGTATTGTATTAGTTGCTCTATATCTGAAATACCTCATCATTATGCATAAGGTAGTTCAAGAACTCTTTACTCGAAAGATTTTGAATAACTCAGAATATAAAATTAAATTTTTTGTGATGCTTTCGTCGTATGCTTAACAGATGACTTCACAGAATATGTTGTAATGTCGTTCAACCTGTAGAATAAAGGGACTTTTTCATATTTTTTCGGATAAAGGGGTCACCTTATACCTTAAGTAAAGCAAAATTAAACTACAAGTATTATCATGTTTTCTTTATCTAAAAAGAAAAAAATCTTACATTAAAGGAAAAAAAAATCTTTAAAGCATTTCTAAGATCAATACATGCATCTAAGTTATAAAACTTTAAAAAAAACAACCTTTTAATAAATTTCAGCTTAATGTTTTTCAATCCTAATTAATACTTTCAAGTCATGTATTAAGTCTGCTTTAAAATCATCTCAAAAAAGATGCTAGGATAATCCAATAAGCGACTAAACGGTATAGCAAATTACATTATAAGCGAGTGGAATTTAAGTTACGTAAATGTCAATAAGAAGAACTGGGCTCTGAGCCAAGTATGCTTTAAGGAAACTGCTCTTTACTATATTACGATTTTTTTTTATTAACAACAAACTTAATGCTGCTCTGTTATATGGTGACTGATGCGCTAACTGATATGATTCATTTATCTGATATATGGGCTTTGCCCGTTCCTGTAACAGTTTGTATGTCTACATGCCAACCAATAAAGAAGATAATTGACAGGAAACAAAATTAAACAATGATTTGGCTAAGCAAGATTCGAAATCCTAGATTTTTCAATAAAATATGGCTGATAATATTGTTAAGAAACAGAATATAGCTTTTTAAAAATAAGCAGACGTTAACTACTAAAAGACTTTAAATTATATAACTAAGATTACGTAGAAAATAATCATCGTTACGAAAATTCACGCCTCACAACTCGCATTAGAAAATAAAAATTAAAAAAATAAAGAAAAGCAACTGCTCTTCGTTCCTATTACCGTAAGAACTTTTGAAATTTACTCTCACGTCTTAAGAGGGGCATTTGTTTCAAGCAAAACTTTATTACAAAGTTGTAGCAAACGTAACACGCAAGGCACAATGTCACCGAACGTAATTAAACACAAGATTAAGGGGGATTCCGTCTTGGCTTATCTGAAGCATTCACAGGCGGAAAAGACTCGATTAGCTGCTCACCACGAGACGCCCAACGTTATTTTTAGTCTGGCCCTTCCCTATTAAGTCCTGGGAATAAAGGAGCGCCCTTTTGCTGCCTCATTTTTCACTCTACAGTCTGCTTTAGTAGAAACGGTTAAGTAGGTGGTTTTAAAAATGAAACAACTTAGTGATATAAGCAATAGTAGTGCACAATGTCAACGTCAGGGACATTACCAATATGGGTTTGGACTTCCATTTAATATGCGAAAAGGCGTTTTAATATCAGTGATGACCTCTTTTTTCATTTTTCATGCAGTTTTCTTAATAAATTTAATTGGTTCAAGCCAAGTTTTGAATTTAGCGTGATGCAGTCTTCAGGAACCTCTTGATATTGCTTGAAGTTGGGAATGGTATTTGAAATTAAAATTAGAATAATACAGGTCTATTTAAATGCTTGTGCATCAATATCACTGGGTAAACATAGATTTTGGCAAAAGGACAACTGAGAGGGGTCTTTCCATATATATTATTTTCATTGTTTTCAGAAATGATCTCAGAACTTTTCTATTACCCACGGTTGAATTATCTAAAAGTGCATAGCAGTACATGGAGAAATTCTGAAACCAGCTTAAACCAGTTGAGAGTGCGTGTTACTGCATTGTCAGAACGATTTTAAAAGCTCAACTCAATTAAAAACATCATTACTATATTTGCGAAGTCGGTCGTTGCTAATTCCTTTTACGAACATGGCGCTCAAAATTTGGTCAAATTCAAATCTGTGATATTTCACACTAGTCCATCCAATGCCTATTCCAGTCAATGAAATGACATTTCTGGACCAACTGATGCAAAATCATGACGGAAATGTTACTTCTTTAACCCCCGAATAGGTATTAGATGGATTTGTGTGAAATACTACTTAATTGATCGACTTGTATAATATCACAGACTTAAAACATTGACCAAACTTTGAACGTCGTTTTAGCCATGTTCTCTAATAGATAGGATATTTTATAATATTATTATTATTATAAATTTTACTTGCTTTTTGGTGCTCTATCCGAATCTTAAGTCAAAATTAAAACAAAAAATAATAGAAAAAAATTGGCAATAGAACGACTAACTTTGCAAATTCATTACAAATACGGTTTTTCACTTTTGTGCCCAAAAGAAAGATAGAAAACTTTGTTACAGTGTACGAGGCCTGTGAGAAAGGTATCTGACCTTATTTTTTTTTGCGAAAACCTGATGGATTTGGATCGCGCGCGCTTGCATGAGCCGACCTTGAACCTTAGTGCGTATGCGTGAATTTTTTCCCGCCTCTCAATAGCGTCAGTTGCTGGCAAGTGTGTTGTGCTCTCGTCGTTTTTTGATTTGAAGGAAAATGACGGAACGACTGGAGCAGCGTTACTGCATCAAATTTTGCCAGAAACTGGGCGACAGCCAGGTGGAAACCATCCGGAAGATTCAGACGGCTTTCGGTGACGATGCTATGGGCATCACACAGATTAAGGACTGGTACAACCGGTCGGCCATCAGCATGCCGAAATGACCAGGTCATTGCCAAAGTGAACGCTGTGGTGATGCGGGACCGTCGTGTGACTATCCGAGAAGTTGCGGAAGAGGTGGACATCAGTACGTTTTCGGCACATTCCATTCTAACCGAAGATTTGGCCATGAAGAGAGTGGCGGCGAAATTCGTGCCGAAGCTGCTGACGGCGGAGCAAAAGCAACTTCGTGTTGACGTCTCACAGGACATGCTGGCCTCCGCAAACAGTGACCCCGACTTCATGAACACCATAATCACTAGTGACGAGTCCTGGGTGTACGGGTACGATCATAGCATTGTCACCGAAAGCCTCCAAATCAAAAACCGACGAGAGCACTAAAGCACTAGATAATACAAGTAGCGCAAACTGACCGGAAGTCGCCATTTTGGACCTACACCCGGCAGAGCTCTAATACAAAACAAGGCTAGAAATGCCCTTCGCGCAATTTTTACTCTTTAAACATTAACCTAACTTAATTGTTAATGAAAGTTTAATTTAAAATACACTTTTTATTTAGTTTGACCTGCAAAAATCATATTTTTATATAATACTATTTGTAAAATAGCTAAGAAAACCTTCTCTTATTACTGTTGATATATATAAATATGGGACATGAATTTATCAAGGGTATGAGTAAATATATGTGCTATATTAATTTTTTAATCCGTTTAATTATTCATCTACATAATAATTTATCAAACAGACGTCCATTTTACAATACAATTGTTTTTATTAATTAATTAATGTTAGCTTTCATCCTTTCGGACATCGTCACTAATTATTTACAACTGAAACTTTTTGATTTTTAAAGTTTTTAACAATATAATGTGAATAATTCTTATAAATTTAATTTCATGCCTTTTTAAATAAAACTGTCATTTTATCACATTAATGAAATTTTTCGTTACTGTTTGAAAGAGTTCATTTAGAGATGAAATATTTTTAAATGAACACGAGTTAATTTATGTGAATTAATAATTGTTAGCATTAGCATATTCGAGAATTATATTTTGTCAATAATTTAAAAATCTGTAAATAAGTACTTAAAACAACTTGATTTTCAAACATTTTATTAGAAACTGTTTTTTTTTTCTCCTAAAACACGAGCAACAAATACAATAAATCCATATTATGGGTCTAGCTTTACTGATAAATATAAAGGAGGGTAATACATTTCTAGTTTAGCAATATGAGAAAATTAAATTATTTTAGCTGATGCGTTTCGTAAAACCTGCATCTTCAGATAAATGGTTGGAAATAACATTTTTCGGCAAAGAATCAGATTCAAAATACAAAATATAACGAAAGTCAATCTGATTTAACCGTTTAAATTCCAAGAATTTTGGATTGGGTAAAGGTCTATAAATATTAATGAGCAAATAAAATAAATCTTTATGATGAAATGAAATAAAATGAATACAAAATAAATCAGAATAAATAATATTAAATGAATAATATAAAATAAATAATAAATTAAATAAATATAATAAATAAAATAAATATAATAAATAAAATAAAAGTAAAAACCAATATAAAATAAATTAGATAAAATTAGATATAACAAACTTGAAATAATATAAAAATAAAATAAATAAAAATAAATAAAAAATAACAAAAGAATAAGAAACTAATCAACCCACAATACAAACTAATGTGGATAAATAAAATAAATAAAATTATATAGACAACTTATAAACAGTCAAACATAATAAAATAAATAAATTAATAAATAAAATTAAAGGCAGTACACTAAGGTAGTCAATGAAATCTCTAGGTCCAAGATGTCGGCAGTCAACCCACGTGATTAGAACTAACCAATCAGCAGTTGTATTGTCGGTAAATGCCTTGTAAAAGGTTTGCGCTACTTGTATTATCTAGTGCTTTAGAGAGCACAACACACTACCTCCCTCTAATGCTGATTGCCAGCAACTGACGCTATTGAGAGGCGGGAAAAAATTCACGCATACGCACAAAAGTTCAAGGTCGGCTCATGCAAGCGCGCGCGATCCAAATCCATCAGGTTTTCGCAAAAAAAATAAAGTCGGATACTTTTCTCACAGGCCTCGTATTTGAAGAATTTACTGAACCTACTAACCCTTCCATAATGAGCCGTAAGGACAATAGGGCAATGTTTACCTTTAAAAATTTGAACTTGGACAGATTGTCAACTGTACCAACTGATAAAAATTAATAAATTAAAATTTCTTATATACCCCAACCATTCAATATCCAATTACAAAACGATAATTGATAACACTGTATAACAAATTTGAACTTTTTTCTGTCCTTTAGATGAAACTATGTGATTCTGTATAAACAAAGTGCTTGATTCATATATCAAAACCAAAATGGTCCATGACGTACCGTTTTTGTAGGAGACCCACTTCTCAGAGAAATGTAATTGAGGCTTGATTATAGAAAACACAAACACTAAAATGATTTTTTTGGCCATCCCCTCTTGTAGGCATCTGTTGGTGTATCCCTGATAACAGACCAGCAATATTCAGCCAGCATACTTCCATTCCATCGTTAAGCTCTGCTTGTGTGATTTCATGATGTGAACATGTCATAGATGTAGATGGTTGAAAGTCAGGATCTTGATGGTTTGGGTCATCGAAGGTGTCTTCCTCTGAATCAACAGTATATTTATCTGGAGCTGTAGGTATAGGAAGATCTTCGGAACTGGTCGCATAGCGCTTCTATATGTGCTACAATATAGATACATAAAAAGCTAAAATGTGAATTTTTTTTGGAAAATGGTGCGTGGTAAACAAAAAATAATTACAGATTCGTTATTTTCAGCCAAAAATATACAAGAAACACATATTTTCATTTTTCATGTTGTATAGTGTAATTTAAGGCAATATCAATTTAAGGGATATCAAGAATTTAAATTTTTAACAATGTCAACTGATTATAATCGGTACCCAATGATTTACCCTTGAATAGTAATTTTGATAATATATTATTTTAGGCAAAAAAATATTCTGAAAACTAATTATTTTCATATGAATCTTTATTAGAATAATTTCAAAATCTCTAATGAACACAAATAATTATTATTTCTAATAAAGGGACATGAAAAAAATTAATTCAACATATCAAAGCCATGAAAACATCTAATCTATTGAAGGGAAATGTCCGAGAGGTATGGTGGTATGAGATGTCTGGTATGGAAAATAAAATTATATTGAGTCCATAAATATATTTTAAGAGAAAAATTTTACTGAGAGAATTTTACTGATCTATTTTACGTGCAATTCTCGAAAGGAAATTGAATTTTTTATTTTACATTATTCTTTTGAAAAGTTTTCTATGAATAGAAATGACAGTCTTATTTTTCGAATACCGTTTAATTTTGGCTAAAATTTTCTTCGAAGATTTCACAAGACGCTCATTCTTTCAGCTTGACTTATAAGACTTCTTTAAACATTTTATATTTTTAAGGAATTCATTAAAGTAGGAAAAAACCCCTCAAACTTTATTTCGTTTTTTAAGAAAGAAAATTTTCTTCAGACAAAATGAGCCTCGAATTTCAATGACTCGCGGCGATTTGGTTGAGTTGACGTTGGTTAGCAAAGGGTTTGCTAGGCATAAGAGAGAGAGAAAGAGAGAAAGAGAGGACCGTTTCCTCTAATAAGCATCTGAACTTTTTTTAACTTCTTTTTTTTTTCTTATTTACTCTCGCTCCTTGACTCTCTCTGCATTCTCTATGCTTCTACCACTCGCCGTTCTTTTCACTAACCGAAGCTGCTTACAAAGAGTGCCTGGGGCAATCTGAGAGAATTATGCTGAAGAATTTTTGCATATTTATATTCTTCGAGATCGAACACTGAGGAATTTTCTCAGAAATTCCTTCTAGACTTTTCAGTTACCATGGCGACGACAGGGAGTCTTTGGAGCCCATCAGGACAACAAGTTCGATCCTTCTATTTGATGCCCAATCACAACGACTCGAAATGACGTTGACGCCAACGACGACGTGCTATGTTTTCATGAATTTAAACTTTCACATAGACGACGCTTTGGAACAGCCTTTAAAAATTTACGGGCTCTGAAAAATCCTTCCTAAATTTTATCAGGATCCGGAAGCTTGAATGTCTAAGTAAAGAGACAATGAGCTTTTTAACATATTTTTATATTAAATTTGCTAACATGCTGTTAATAGATATCAAAGAATTTTAAGTAACTTAATAACATTGTATATCATTATAGTAACAGCAAAATATAATTAAATGTCCTGTTTAATATTTTCTTTTGGCTTCTTGTTAAATATTACTGATCTCCTGGAAAAAAAGTATGAATATTTTATAGAACCAAGAAAGCAGGTTTTGAAAACGTATTGCATACACTGACGGGTTGCATTAACAAACTGCGTATTTGGTTTTCTTAATTTAATGCAATGCAATGAATCAGTATTTTTCAAGGCATTATCTAAATAGTATAATATTCACTATTTATTTTCTTTGCATTTTCTTTAATTCAGGTCGATTCTAAGGGATGCAGCTGTGGAATAAGCCCTGTATGTGCCAGCAACAATGAAAACTACGACAACTTATGCGAATTCTGTCTAGCGAGAAATAAATTCAAAACGAAGTCCAAAGATTTGCGTTACGTGCATTCAGGTAAATGAAATCTCAGTTGAATTTTTTTCTACGTGAGGAGTTCAATGAAGAAATCACGGTCCAGAATATCTGACAGAATGTCCTCTCCCTAGATATGTTGCATTACACTGCTCCTAGCGGCCAAATGTGGAACCAGCGATGCATGATACTTCTTATAAAATCTTGTAGACATCAAGTAAAGATATACAACGTTGGAATGATGATATGTTCCATGGGTTTCTTACAATAAAATCACGAAACCAGGGAGCTCACTTTTGAATCACCCTGTACAAGTTACTTAAGTGTTAGATAAGGCAAGTTAAGGCAAGGCAGAAAGTCTCTTTAGAATTTAATAGCCCTCAGAATAAAGTAAACATTAAAAGATGGGGGGGGGGGGTCTAGAAATTTTGGCGTCGACTACAAAGGTCATTTTGCGCCTTTTACACAAGTTATAACAGTACGCAGCCCGGGACAAACACAAACATCCATGCCCACGGCGGGATTCGAACCCGCAGCCAGGCGGACTCGAGAACTAGAAAGCCTACGCCCTAGCTCTCTCGGCCACCTGGCCGGCTTAAAAGATGGCGAAATATGATCTGTTGATTCCTGAGGGAGCAGATTCCCAAGCACACAAGGCAACTTTAAAAAAAACTCATCATTGTGTCCAAGTTCTAATTTTCTATAATACCTCCACTTAATATGAACAATTCTAAGAATATATAGACACAGTAGTATAAAAAAAGTAGTGAGTTCATTAGTTAGTATGCCAAAAGGTTTTATTTGTGAATACCCTGAGCTCTCCTACATGGACGGACACATTTGTGTTTTCAAACGGATATCAAATTCTTTGTGAAACTTGGCAAAACTGGAACTGAGATCTTTCAACTGATTCGACAGGCTTGTGGCAATGACGCAAAAGGTCGCGCCAGATGTTTCAGTAACATTCAAGCTTCCAAAGTGGAAGAACATCACTGGAAGACGATGAGAGATCAAGGCGACCATCAACGAGAAAACTCCCCCCCCCCCCCCCAAATATATACAGAATTAGGAAACTTGTGCATGAAGATCGGTGAAGAATCATTCAGGATATTTCTGACAGCGTCAACATGTCATACGGAACAGTAAAGGCAATCTCATCTGATTTGAATATATCCTGCATTGCTGCAAATTTGAGGGTTAGAAATATAAGTTTTTTGGCCTCCCTTTCTCACCTTTCCTATCTGCTGGATTTGGCTCCCTTCGACTTCTCCCTCTTCCTGAGAAGAAAGCTCAAGCTGAAGGGTACCGTTTGGAACTGGACGAGATCCAGTGCGAATTGTAGGAGGTGCTTGACACACCTCGAGTACAGACTTCCAGGGAGCTTTCTAAACGCGGAAAAAATGCGCGGGGAACTGTGTATCGTTGCACAACAGAAAGTGTTAACTAATTTAAGTTAACTAACAGTAAATATCTTCTTGTATGTAATCCTAGTCTGTTAACATTTTGATACCATCTCCAAAAATAGTATCTATAAGAAGCATTATAAATTTAAAAAAGATATTCGCGCAATCATGTTTGCGAGGTTTTCTGAAAATTCTCGTAAACAGTGATGGCGATGTATTTTGCGTAAGGAGTTAAAATCATATGGATTTTTCGGAATTCCAGTAAAACAGTATCAAGAGTCAACCTGGATAACACAGGTAATCTGTAAGACGCAAATCTTAAAGTATAGCAAAAGAAGTCGACAAAGGGAAAATCTATGTTTAGGATAAAGTTTCATCAAGGGAATCTTGCTTCATATTTTAAAATTTTCCTGAAAAGCTTCGAAAAACATCCTTTAAATGGTCAGATTTATAATAAATTTTTGCGTAAAATTGTAAAAACCGTTAATATTGATTTCCCGAAATTCTTCTGAGCCTTGGAAACCTATAAAAATGCATTATGTAGAAAGGAAATGGCTCTATTTTAATTCCTATTTTGTAGTTTATATTCATTCCGAAATTATGCAAGTGCTATTAAATGTAAGCGGACTCAATCTAATAATTCTAAAAATTGTTCATCGTACTAAAGGTATAATGTCTTTTCCAGAAACATGAGGTTAAATCTGGGATGCAGATAAGCAGGCGCGCCTTAATGCCCCTTTTAACCCTTTCTTTACTTTCTTCTGTCATTTAAAAGAGAGTGGTCTCCATTGGTGACCTCGGTTGTAAGCTCTCGAATGTTAAATTGAAATCAGTCGAAATGAATAATCCCATGATCATCATAATTTGTATTTATAACTTAAATGAGGGCTCGTAATGAAATGTACAACAACGAAAAATTCTAAAGTGGTTGGCATTTAAAGGCTTTTCTTGAATAAAAGCTGCAAGAGAATTCTTTCATTCATCTGTGAAAATTTTCCCCGTTTGAGAGCTATTCATCCGTTGATTCATTCGTAGAATTGTTTGTACAGTGAAATGAATAAAAGGGTTTTAAAGTGATTTGGAAGTATACATTGGATTTATTGGAAAAGCACTCGTTTGGTTTCTAATTTATTATATTCTCTTATAATATATGGAATACGTTTCTATCCAATGGGGGTTTATTTATTATTTCCTTACTTTTGAATTTCTTTAATTTTCTTAAAAAGTTTAAAAATTGTTAATTGGAATAATCCACCTGTCGGTGCGTTCTAGATGTTTTCATTACTAATATCCGAGAAGATTCTACAATTTATTTTAATTATTTTGTGCATAAACTCTTGTATTTAGGACAAGAGAGAAGATGTAATTGCACTATATTAAATGAAATTCGGTTATGTTTGTATGTATTTACGAGGGCTATTTATTAAAGAATAATCATAATTATTTTATTCGTGTCATTTCTTTTACTAAACTTTAAGCGTTGATAACTTAATGTGTAATGTAGAGTAAGTACTATTTTAGTGGTTTGACTTCCGCGCTGTGCTCCTGTAACAGCCGAGCAAATAATTCCGCATGCAGCGACCACGGAGATAATATACGATGAACAATACGCCTCGCTGAAATTTTGTTTTCTTCTTAACATATCGTCTGGTTAGGTCTATGGTTCGTTACAAGAGGTTTATGGAGATACCAACAATACCAAATAAAAAAAGCAAACGTGTACCTTCTGCTGGAAAGTTATGGTTATTCATTCCTGATCTTCAAGGAATGGTTTACCAGCATATTGTACCTGCAATGTAACTGAACATTACTAACAATGGAAGATGCAATGAAAATTCTGCAAGATCTTATCAAACTCAAAAGTCGCATCTCTGTATATACGAAATAGATATTGTCTATTACCTCTCAAATATTCATGTTAGGTCTAAATATGTTCTCATACTCCCTATAGTGCAGATCTAGTCCCCTGCGCATTTATTTTCCCCAATTTGAAGTGACGCCTACGTCGCGCTTCTGAAGGGTCTCTCAAAAAATGGCTTCTATCAGGTCTTTGGAGATTGGCAGAAACGCTAGAACAAGTGCATCACATTCAAAGGGACAGCTTTGTAAAAGACAGACATTATGAGGATGAATAAAGCTATGTTCTTAAAAAAATATGATCTTTCTCTACTGAACAGTTCTCCTAGTTTCCGACATTAGGAAATACGGAATCTTAAAAGATCAAATTAAAAAGTTCCCGTTGAATACATCTAGAATGTGCCAATAGTCTTGCAATGAAGTTTCCAAATTTATCTTTTATCTGTACTTAAACCTTATATAAGAGAACAAGTGATTAATTAGGATTACAAGTTTTTACCATGTTAGACTCGTTTGAATGAATTTCATTTGAGGGTTTAATTTAAATTTAGATAATTTATTGTTAGAGAGATTTGTACTTTTTTGTTTCAGTAAAGTGTTTACTCCTATTATATGATCATTATTTAAGCTAAATATTCTGAAAAATTTTTTGGTTTTATGATTAAGCTGGGAAGGTTTGTCACAATATAAGTGGAATCAAGCACGCCAATTTAGAATGGTTCTTAATGCCTTGGCGGAAACAAACTGTAGAAATTAGGCCCGAATTTGGGCATGTAATTTCTCAATCATCAAATAATACAGATGAATCTGAGCCTTCTGTAAAATTATGGCTGTAGTCTGATTTAATTTACAAAATGTCTATCGGGTAAAGGATCAAAATAAAAATTCTGGAAACAAAGCAACAAGTTAATTACGGGGAAAATTAGAAAGATCTCGTATGGAAAATGTCTTTGAATAAATTATTTTTTCAGAAACGACCTTAGAAAGACTTCTTCCTTTTCCAAATTCCGGCTATTATCCGGTAGATACATTACACCGAGAAAAGTATAGCTCTATCAAACATTGGTTTCTGTGGGGTTTTTTTTTATTCATATCATTAGCACGGATTAAGTTAGCATTAAAACATGGATATAAGCTATTTTTATTTTAATGAATAAGTAAGATTGACAATTTAAAGTAACTCATTTATTTCATTAAATAGGAAAGTGTATGGACCTTGAATCTGAAGCTGAAAGTGAGCCCGATATTGAAGATGATGAAGAACCAAGCAAATGATAAAACGGAAACTTTTAAATTCATAATACATAAGATAAATTATATACATTTAATTTTTATAAATTCAAGCATCCCATTTGAAAAAAATAAAAATAAAACGTTTAAACTACATACCTTTAAATGAAATTTTTAATGTAACCTTTTGTCAACCAAATTAACCTGAGAATTTTATTCAATTTTTAGCAAAATTATAGAATCAAATTTTACTTTTTTTACTATTTAAGTTCCGTCTTCTTAATTTCATAGTATTCTGAGCAACTAATCTGAAAAAAATTGTTTGAGCAAGCATTAATGGGCCCTATTAACATATTCAATCACCTTGATGACCACTGTTATAACAAGTTGATGTTCTAAGCGATTTTTAAGCAGCCACTAAGAATTTATTTTTCAAATTCTAATAAACAGTGAAGAAAAGTAGCATTTCACTTCTCTTCCCTTAGTTATTTTTCATTTGAAATAAAGAATCCAATTACAATGTTCTACTACAAAATTAATGTTTAACTTCTCCTCGGCAACTTTCTACAAATTAGTTTCTACGTCTGTAAAGGTTCCCTTTTTTTTCAATTCGCAAATACCGAAAGCAAACAAATTCCGTTGAGAATTCAAAAGGTCGGAGATTTCCGAAAGGGGATCCACTTTCTTTTTCCACGGTTAAGTTAAAAGGAAACAAGAACAGCTTCAAATATTTTCAGTTTTTCTCATCAATATCTAGCTAGTCGGAAAGTAAAGCAATACAAGATTAGTCGTTGACAAGAAATTTAGTCGGTAAAGCAATCAATCGTCTTCTTCTCGAGTAAAAATAGAAACTGTGATTTTTGTTGGTGCCGAAACCAATGTTCCACTCTCAGAGTGGAGGCGCACCGATGGTTTCCACCGCATTGATTTCTGTTTGAACTTCGGCTGCTCCACGGCTTCGATCCACTTTACCAGAATTGACAACAGGATTCAGTGGGCTACCAGTAAATTTGATTTAGAAAACGATGAACAGAGAACACAATCAAGTTTTTGGTCTTGCTATAAAATATTTACAACAGAAATTTGAAAACTTCTGCTTATATACGAAACTCGATAGTTATAGTGTTAATTGTTTATTTGAAAGTTAGCTGCATGAATACTGTAGATAGACTCTAATATCTTATGGAAAAAGTAATATTCAATTTAAGACATTCCTTCGATGTCAATTTTATAGAAGAATATATACATTATCATCAAAATTCACGATTATAGAGGCATTTCATATAGCTTTTTATATATCGTTAGATTATTCTATGCGAAAGCTTTAATGTACAGGACTTCAGGATCATATTCGATATAAGTAAAATATTCTCTGAACGCATTCTGCGTTTTGAAAAGTGGTAATTCAAGCGAATACAATTATTTAACCATAAGTGCAAAGTACTTAAGCTGAAAGACTAGTTAAAAACAAAATTTATGTGGTCTATAAATGAAGTTCCGCACATGTAGCATGTGAAATATGTTAAAAGACCATGAAAACGTAAAAGAAATTTCAACCAGTTCTGATGTAGGTAGTAAGCGCAATCAATTAACAGAATAGAATTTACAGTTTTCCAGTTTGCTATTCTTGATTCGAATACAGGACATATATACAATCCCTGACATTGTCAAACGTCAGTTTCAAGGAAACTATATGGTAGGCCACTGCGATACAAAAAATGCCGTTGAAAACTCAATATCAGCCTACTGTACATTCAGGAATGAACGCTTTACCGAAACCGAGACTCGTGAGCTACGTGTTATTCGTTGCTATTGCTTAAATTGTTGAGTAGTGGTTTTGTGTGTGCGTTGTTTTATTCGGTTACATATGTACAGGGTGGTTATAATTAAAGTGACACCAATTAGACCCTTCTAGCGGTCGTTCTGGTAATCAGATTTTGACGAAACTTGAAATAAACTCGTATGTTATACAGACCATGGGGAAGAGAATTTTGCAATAAAAAAATTAGTTCACATTTTGACCGCTACGTCAAAATATGGCGCTGGACATATAAGAAACTATGTGAGATTTTTTACTCAATCAGAGACGTTACGCAAATGAGATGTAAAATTAGAAAAGCTTTAAAATAACAGTGAAATTAAATGTCAAGTCATTCTTCACGATGGCTTTAGCTAAAAAGGATCGAGCTTTATTGGTGAAGTTGTTTTACCAGAACTGCAATAATGCTTCTGCTGCACTAAGAGAATATCGACGTTTGAAAAATTTACGAAATGGGCCTATGTCCATTAATGTTTTAAAAAAGATGATTAAGAAATTTGAAGAAACTGGTGAGTTGGATGTGCTGCCAGGGAGAGGACGAAAGCGAATTGCTAATGAGACTGTGGAAGACGTTGCTGCTGCTGTAGTGGAGAGTGCTTCAAGTTTCCAATATTCTTCAGCAAGTGCTCGAGCCGTATCACGTGATTTGTCTATTCCGTGATTTACGGTACAAAAAGTTTTGCGTTCCATTTTAAGGTGGTATCCATACAAGATCCAGGTGGTTCAAAAGTTGCTTCATGAAGATCTGGAAAAATGCACTGATTTTGCTTGCCAGTTTCTGGCTAGAATAGCCGTCGATAATGCATAGCCATGGAACATTTTGTGGTCAGATGAAGCGCATTTCACGCTAGACGGAGCAGTGAATGCTCAAAACTGTCACATCTGGAGTACTGAAAAGTCGATGGTTGTGCATGAAAAGCTTTTGCACTCTGATTACGTGACTATATGGTGCGGATTCACTTCACATTTCATTCTTGGCCCCTTTTTCTTTGAAGAGAACACTCCTCAAGGCACTAAAAAATGGTCAATCACTAGTGCTCGTTACTGCGAACTTCTGCAGCAGAAAGTCATTCCTGCTTTACAAAGAAGACAATGTTTAGACACTAATGTCTTTATGCAAGATGGTGCAACACCCCACATTGCACGACAAGTGAAGGAGCTGCTCCATGTTCATTTTGGAGATGATCGGGTGATTTCGAGAACTTTTCCAACTGCATGGTCTCCTCGTTCACCGGACTTAAACCCTTGTGACTTCTGATTGTGAGGATATTTGAAAAATAATGTCTATGGAGGAAGAATACGGACTGTCCCTGAATTGAAAGCTAGCATAACACGCCATATCACTGCGATTCCTCAGAAAACCCTTCGCTCTACTGTGGAACATGCAATAATGCGCTTTGAACATGTCATTGAACATGCAATAATGCGCTCTGCATCTAATTTGTTTTTGTTATTATTCTTGCGCCATATTAGACTAATTTTTTTATTGCAAAATTCTCTTCCCCATGGTCTGTATAGCACATATCTCAAGTTTCGTCAAAATCTGATTACCAGAACGGCCGCTAGAAGGGTCTACATGGTGTCACTTTAATTATAACCACCCTGTAGATAATTTTTATTAAAATTTCATTAAATGTGCACTGCAACTTATAAAATGACTTCCAAACAGAAGAGAAGAGGCGAAATGCTAGCAATTAGTTAAAAAAAGTGAGGATCCTTAATCTTCATCTTCTGTTTCTGTAACCAGTTCTTGACAGTTGTCTGAATTTCATCATCGGAATCATAGTGATTTCCACAAAGGTCTTCCTTCATTTTAGGGAAAAGATGGAAAACACACGGCAAAAAATCTAGACTGCATAGCGGATGCGGTAACATGTTCAGTGTCAGCTTCCTCAGTTCTTCAAGGTGGAATGAGAAATATGTGGTCTAGCGTTGCCATTCTCTTTCTCCCTTCGAGTTCTCCTTAAACGTTCTAGGAGAGTTCTCCAATTCTTTGTTTCGCACGTAAATCCAGATTCCATCTTTACCAGCATTGCATCAACGATGAACTACTTGCATTCTTCGACGAATTTTCCAACTTTGTATAAAATGTAGTGACGAGCAACCTTCACAGGGTTCCATTCAGCCACGATATCAAATCAACCTTTCACGTGACGATGACTAACCTTGTTTTATTGCACAATCGTGGGGGTCCAAGTTTCTCATCAGCATGATTGGAGCTCTTTCTTTGAGGGTAAGGTTGTGCGGTGGCATTCCAAGTGGCTGGGCAAAATTTAAAAACTCAGTTAGAAACTCTACGGCTTCATCCTGATTGACAACAGTGTCAATAGATCGGAAAGAACTTGTTTTAGGCAACATTTTTGGCAGATCAGATTGATTTTGTCGACTTCATCATTTTGTGGAGCCAAAATCGCACGTTCTCACAACCAGGTGGGGTCTTTGTAGTTGTTGTTAATGTTAGAAAAGACTTTTGCCTTGAGCTTATCTACTATGCCAACCATCTGTCCACATGCCAGTGGATGCAGGTCGAGCTGTTGGTACAAAGGCAGTCTTCCGCTGCCAATGGCAAGCAGGTGTTGTGAAAAGTGCTCAGGTGTTAATCTCCAAACAGACGGGCTCTCATGTTGGTCTTCAGTACCAGTTTATGAGCATGTTGACTTAGAATGGAGATCTTCAAAGAAGCAATCAGCTCATCAGCTTTTGTGCCTTTTGGGATGACGGGAAGGGTCTATCGGAAGTCTCCTGCAAGTACGACAGTCACTGCCTCTGTTGTTCTTCAAAGTCTTGTCAACAGCTCCCAGCGACCTGTGATGTCACATAATGTTCTCATCCAAGACAATGAGCCGTGTTTGTTGCAAAACCTTGGCCATGGTTAAATTCCTTGAAATGTTGCATATTAGACAATCTGTTCTGGCCAAGATCAAAGGAACCTTAAAAGCTGAATGTGCAGTCCTGCCTCCAGTAAGAAGTGTTGCTGCAATGCCTGAAGATGCCACAGCAAAAGATATGCAGTGCTGCCTGGTCTTTGCGAGAAGAAGGTTAATCGGGAAGATTTTTTCCTCTGTCTCCAGCGCATTTTCTGACAGCTCTTTGGTCATCGAGTAACTTTGGCTTATTTTCGGCAACAAAATTCTCCAGTTCATCTATCGATAAGGCGTACCCAAATGAAAAGGAGGAGAATTTCACTGTAGCGCCGTTGTATCTAATCGAAATTGATTAATATGCTTGTCGATAGATGTAGCATCATCTCGGCTCCCCACGTCCCAAAACAACTCACTGTCATAAAGGCCGGAAAAGTGATGCTTAGTTTCTTTTTCGACGAAGAAGGATCCATACTCCTCGACTGGCTAGAACGGAGTGCAAACAGTTAACGCTGGACGGCACTGCAACACGTTGCTGAAGCCGAAACCGGCCATCGAAAACAAGCGCCGAGAGATGCTCTCGAAATGGACAGTGCTGCTTCAGGACAACGCTAAGCCACTTGTGGCCAAGAAGACCCTCCACCTGATGGAAACATTTCTATGGGAAGTCCTCAAACATCCTCCGTACAGCCCCGATTGTCTCCCCATGTGACTCCCATATTTACGGCCCCTTGAAAAAAAATCACTGACAGGTCATCGGTTCACCTGCAACAAGGAAGTGCAAACACCGTGGAAAAAGGATCCGTATGCAACCCAGGAGTTTCTATACTGAATCAAAGGCAATTATGTGTAGGCGTCATGTTACACATTAACTATACGTCAAATATTCTGTGCTTAAAATATCGATATACTAAAACTCTTGCGTGTATTTATTTATTTATCTGTAATTCTATCTCCTCCTAGACGGTTTGAGCTAGCGACTTGAAATTTTCAGGGCAAACTTATCAATAAAGGACCTGCTCTATCGCCAAAAATCATCCCCCTACGACCCCCCCCCTTCCCAACGTTCTGGGGTTTTCATTTAATATTATCTGCTTTTGCTTTGTAATTCCCCTCAATAGATGGCGCGGGCGGGCGAAGCCGCGGGTAACAACTAGTTCTGTAATTAAAATTCCTGAAAAATTACTTTAAGTGAAGAAAGCACTTTTTTGGAAACCAGCTCTACATATATAAAGTACTAGAAGAGATACCCGGCGTTGCCCGGGATAATTACACTTGCACAAACTTTTCCTTTCATTGTTGGTCATGAGATATATATTGTTGATCCCTGCCTTGTGTTGGTGTATTGCGTGTTGATACCATTGTTGATACCTATTGTTGCACAAACTTTGCCTTGCATTGTTGGTCATGAGATATTTCTCATTAATATGCCCTGCCATAACCATGAATATCGATTTTTTATCGATAATTATTATTTTTCCGAAATCTGAGGTAGACAGTGACCTTCCTCATGCTTTGAAGGTCAAGTATGCAAAATTTTATCAAGATCGGAATAAAACTGTAGATTTGTATAAAAAACGTACCCACAAACATCCTTCTTTATATATATAGAAGATATCTTTAGGTCGTTCAAGAGTAAATAGCCTATTTTTTCTTCACATTAATCATTTATTTGGAAGAAGTGAGTACATGTTACATTAGAGATATTCCCGTTAATCTTCATGCAATTTTGCCATCGTTCCCACAGTTTCCGTATTACTATTTCTAGACAGTCACCTGAAGCTCGCCACTAGAAAGCGTTTCACCACGTACAGATGGTAGTTCATAGACGCAAGATCCGGCATATGAGTCATTCTCACGAAAATGGTAAAAATCATGTCCGCTACTTTTGAATTTTTTTCAGAAAATTTCAGAAATGCTACCAATCAAACATAGTTTTTTTATTTATTCTTCATATAATTCTGTATAATCAGGTATTTATTGTTTTGACTTAGGTGATTTATAAAAGTCTTAATTTTTTTTTATTTGAAGAACAAGTAAGACAAATTTTGATGTCCCAACTTCAAATCAATAAGAGTTAAAGCATTATTTAAGAAATTGCTTAAATACTACATCTATGAAAAATTATCAATTACATTGCATCTCTTACATAAAAATAATTTTAACAATAAATTTCATGAAAAAATATTTTTATGTTACAGTCATTTCAAAAATAAAATAATAAATTAAATTGAATCTGGCAACAATTTTGAGATGACCAAGTAGTACAACTTCTATGCTTAGTCAGGCATTTTGTATTCCACAGTCAACAAGCAAGATAAGACTCATTCTTTTTCTCTAAATAGTTAATTTGAGTTTTTTAATGTCCACTATATTACATTTAAATTAATGATTAAAAAAAAGTATTTTTCCTGAAAGTGCATATAAACTAGTAAATTTAATATTATTTTTTCATTTAATATTTTTTTCTTAATTATTACTTTTTCCATTTGTTGTATTACTTTTTTATTTTTATTAGAAAAAATTTCTTTTAGACTTAATTGTCTACTCTGTTATTAGTCCACTCTGTTACATACTCTGGGATATACTATGTTTTTGCATGAAAGATGAGAATCTTTGTTTGTGTTTTGAGAAGAAAGTTTATGCTTGCCTAATGAAACAAAATCTTTATACAAACAGAATATCAAGGAATAAAAAAGTATTCAGGTTTCAGATATTTATTCCTCTGCTTCGTCAGGTGAGTCCAGTGGTGTATTTGATGATTGCCTATTAAAGAAGTGAGTGCTAAAAGCGTGAATGCCTGCACATACATGCAGGTTGAATTTAAAGTTGGTGATGCTAGAAAATTAACATATAAATATGTTGTCATGGCTCAAAGTGACATTGAAGAAGATGGCGAAGTTAAAGTGATGAGCTTAAGGACAACAAATAACGAGCGAAAATTATTTAAACTATTGACACAGATATCTCCTATGTTCATTTGATCAAATTAAAAAAATCATACCAGAGCCAAAGTTAAACTATTAGATGGGCATTTATACTATGAATTTCCGTATGCTGTTGATTTTTTCCAAAAAGCTTGATATATGTAAAAAGTAAATTTAATACAAAATTTATGAAAGTAAAATGTTGTTTGTCTGTTATGCTTTCATAAAGTTACAGATTAATCATATCGACAGCAGTTGTGTCTACTCTGTTACAACTACTGTATGTCCACTCTGTTACAGAAGTGTTTTTATTGTAATTTCAAATTAAAAACTCAAAAAATTTTGAATTAAGAGTATTAACCTGTTTAGATAGATGGAATTGTACAAGTGCAATTTTGATCTTATTTAACTCTATTTGATATGTTTATTTTTGCACACACTTTTTTCAATTTGCATTTTGAAGCATGAAAACTATAAAAAATGTAAATTTACTCTTTACCATAAAATTTTTCAGCATTTATATAAAATAAATGTTCTTTTGTTTATGTTGCACAAAATGCTTTGAAAAAAAAGCGAATATACATAATTTAATGCAACAAATAGATGTGTAACAGAGTGGACAAAATCTCCCATAACTAATCAAAAAACTATGAAAATCACATATTAGTACTAAGTTGAGCTAATTAATTTTTACAGTACATATAAATTCAATCTATAAGCTATTATTTAACATTAATTTAAATTAGATTAGATAATTTTGAAAAAAAAAAAATTGAAACATCGAATGTATCATTTTCGTGAGAATGACCCATTTATGGAGCATGAGGCGGCTTGGTGTCCCGTAGAGCATCCAGTACGCCAATTGACATGTGGTCGCGCATTGTCATATTGAAGAAGCACGTCCCCATTTGTCATATGGATGTCCAATGCAGCCATTCGTTCCAACAAAAAATTTCACACTGTCCAACGTTGTCTATGATTATCTGCCTCCATGGTAAAGAGATGAGAGCTTGAGATAATAAATGTATATTTTCATTCCTATATATCTAATTTATCTTTCCAAGACTATTGCGGCGGAATTTGAGAGTATTACATTAGAGATGCAAAACGCGTCCATAAAACTATACATATTTCTTTAATACAGCTACAGACCTATAGTAGCATTCTTTTTGAATCAATTTGAATCAATCGGTAATTTCATAATATGAAATTTTCTTCGAATGAGGAACGATTAGAATTAGAGAGCTAAATTAAAAACACGGTATACGCTAAAAATAGGATAAATATAAATCTTTAAAATAACAAAAAAACAACAACTTTACAACCCTAAACAGTGGCGGAACGAAATCTGGAAAATCGGAATTAAAAATTAAAAGAAATTACACAGAAAACTGACTTTTAGAAACTGGCATTATATTCAAATTTTCTATTTCTCTTTGCAAATAAAAGGGTACAGTCATATGAAACAGAAGTGACTTTAAGAAATAAGAATAAACTGATTTTATATTACATTTAAAATTATATAATTATTTTTTTTCGAAATTTTCTTTTAACATTTTTCCAAGAACCATAGTTCATTTATTTTTTCATTTTATAATGAAATATAAAACTTTTGATGAAATCTTCGAAGCCTAAGTTATATATTAAATATGAAAAGAGTTGGAAAGTGAACTTTATTGCGTTACGGCAAACAAAGGAGACAGAGTTTGTCTTCCTAGAGCAGACAGGAAGGCTTGTAATTAAACATCGATCATATTTCCTCCGGTATATGACGAACGGACGTTATTGATTTACTTGTCAATTCAGACATTGGGAAATGTCTTTCTGTTTTAATTAGACGAGAAAGATTAAGTTACCGCGTTTGTTTAGAGCTTCCTGTCTGCAAATTAAGCGGTAAAATGGGGCTTATTTCATCAATATATTACTGCGAATGATGTGGAATGAGGATAATTAGCCTGTATCAAATATTTAATGACTAGAAAAATGTGTATTATCATACATAATAAACGAATATAGAATTGCTTCGAATGAAACGAAAAACATGAAACTCCATTTAAAGCTGCATATTGCTGATAACAATCTGCATAATGATTAACTGCTTGAATGTATGTAAGAGTTCGAAAAGCGGAAATTTCTGCTTTTACATAAAATCAATAGATTAAAAGAGTAGAAATCACTTTAAACAAGTTTCCAATTCCAACACTTCCGCGACCAGGTATTCCAACGTTTGTAATATTGATGAAAATAGGAAAGAAAATTTCACAGATTGGACTCGAACCAAAACCTTCAGTTACTCGGGCTGACGTCCTAACCAATTGAGCCACTATGAACATGGAAGCATTACGCTATCTACTTGTTGAGTACATGCGAGTACTAACCAGCACGTGTTACGATGTTGAGTGCGTAACTCGGAAACTACTCGTTGGAATTCGATAAAACTTTAACGGTATACAGAGTTTTATGTACCCTATTATTCCTCCAAACTTTATTATTCTAGGCGTTGGTGGCGGCATTTTTATTTTTGTTCATATCTCGGTTAGCGTTCAAATTCGGACCCACATTGTATTAAAAGAAAATGTTATCAGGAAACGTCATACATTGTTACATCATCGTTAGTCGACCAAATTTAGGGCTTATTATTGGTAGAAATAGGATTAACAATGGTCGAGTAATGATGATGTAGCTATGTATGACTTTTCCGTTATCAGGCCTTATGTCTATGTTGTGTTGGGTAGGCTCGCACATATTTGTGATAGTGTGACGGTACGTCATCTTCTTAAAAGAAAGACTTTTCAACATTCAAATTTCCAAAAATTCAATTATGGCAGATAAAAAATTCATAGATGACATCTGTAAATTGCGTACATGTATACCATTTTTTTCTGGCGGACTCTGTATATTGAACGTTTTTCTATTCAGCTTTAAATTTGATTTCCCTCTGAATGATTTATTGGTTTGGTTTATTAGAATTTTTGGCATCGACTACTAAGGTCATTTTGCGCCTTTTACACAAGTAATATCTGTACGCAGCCCGGACCAAACACAAACATCCATGCCCACGGCGGGATTCGAACCCACGACCAGGCGGACTCGAGAACTAGAAAGCCTACGCCCTAGCCCTCTCGGCCACCTGGCCGGCTCCCCTCTGAATGACCATGTTTAAAAAAAAAACATTTGTTCCTATAGATTCTTGACTAAAAAGTAAATTGTCTATGTTTTGGCATGCAGATAAAGACTTGCAATTCTCTATTATTATTTTAATATTTTGTTTTAAAAAATTAAATTAGACTTTTGATCTCAAGAGAAGACCTCAATACATTTCTGGTGAATATGATAAATTTAACAGATATTTTGAATGCACGTCTAACATCTATCATATTCTATTTTCAAATTTGTAAATATTCATGTGAAGTTTTAGTATAAGGCCTAAGTTTATGGCTTTCAATTTTTTATGCTATTGGTCAGCTGAAATTTTTTTTTAACGAAACATATTCTATGGGCATTTTTTTTTTCGAAGAATGAAAAAGGGAAAAAAGGCCGAAGTGAACACCGTAAACGATGACTTCAAAGTATAAATAATTCATGAGATGTAACGAATGCAAGGTTTGAATATCGAATAATGTTTGATTCACTTCAAAATACTTGATACTGAAAATCGAACCGCTCGCGTGGGTTTAAAAGAGGAAAATTTTTTATAAGTTTTCTTTAAAAAAAAAAAAAAAAACAATAGTATGCAATAAGAGGAAGTTCGTGCAAGGGGTTTTAATGTCTTCTTTTATTATGAACTACAACACGAATTCACCAAACAAGAGTATTCATATGTTCAATGTACCTTAAATCCAAGGTGCCCAATAGAAATTTACAGAATCTTTATTAACAGTATAACATGTAACTGAGTATGACACCTCACTTTATACCTTTGTTCTTCTCTTGCTTGCTTCATGTGGTTTAGAGAAGTGTTTTCATTAATGATAAAATAACAGATTTCTTTATGGGCGTTGCAATTCGCGCATAAATACCAAAAGGCATAAATAATTTAGATATTTTAATCGATTTGAAAGTTGCATTTTGAGAAAGCAAAAAATTTAGAGGCATAAGAAAAACATGGTTAATTCACATTCATAGTTTTGAAATCTCAGCGTTTTTTCAGGCGTCGCCCAGGCATTTTCTAGTATTCCAACAGTATTGGAATTTCAGGCGATTTCTGAAAAGCACCACCAGTCAGGTGCGAGACCTATGATGCACAGCGAATAAGCTGATCACCGAGGGAGTCTTAGAGAGAGAGCTAATCTTTACTCTGAATTTAGAGAACTAATTATTAATAATTGTTTGTAAGCTTCCATAGCGTGATTTCTTTTTCTTACTTTTTAGTTTGTTTAATTAAAAAAAATAACGCGACAGTAGAAGTGATTTTTTTCTGAAGCCAATCGTCCCTACTTGCGATTGACTAAAGAATGACCCAATCAGGCGGACGTTCAGTTGCTGTATTGTTCTTTTTTCGACATTATTAAAGAGTAAAAACTGAAACGCACAACAACAACAAGTCAAAGTGTGTGCTGAAATGCAATGGCGGACTGACGGGTGATCGGGAGACGTTCGAGAGAGAAAACTAATCCTTAACGCCAATTCTAACTGTTTGTTATGATAAAGCTAAAGAACCAGACAACGTCCATCACTCACAACCCATTGAGCCCCAAAAGAAAAAGGGAAACGGTCTCGATATCAATCGACGGGAAACACCTACGGCAATTTAGCGCAGAAAAATAGCACATTCATAGAATATGAAATCGACTCTGCGAAGTGAATAGAATCAGAACCAAATTTGAAAACCATTGTTCAGCTCTTCCGTTGCGCTATCGGATCAGTCAAAATGGACGAGAAACCAATTATTTAAATTTGAATTTATATTAAACGAGATTTCATTTAACTTGAATGTTGAGAGAGAGAATACACATGACACTAATCCTTCGGGGTACGGCAAATCTGAATGAGACAGCAATTACGGGAGAAACATTACAAGGATTTGAACAAAAGACAACCATTAAAAATCTAATGCTGATGAATAATTGCCAAGGTTGTCTAGACGAAACGAACTGATAATCAATTCGTCAATATAAATTTTAACTGTGTCTTTTATGACCCCCACTCTGCATTCTACCTGAGATGAATGCTTTCTATGGTATTTTTTCTTTAGCATAATGTTCTGGTTATCTTATCTCTATTTGTATACAAGGTGTCCGGAAATAAATGGTAAATATTCATACACGTGAGAGAACGTGTATAAAGAAGCATTTTTAGTCCTATGAACATGGTGTCGCAAGCCAACCCCCACAGAGATACAGGGGGATTAAAGTATGTTGCGCTGCCTGATTGTTGGCGTCCCGCGAGCAACTAGGCAATGTGGTGCAGCCCACATCTGTCCAAGAGATGTCAATGTATGCTCGAATGGCTGCCCCTGTCAGGTCACTCCACAAACCTTTAATACCTTAAATGTCACTGGAGGTCGTGGCACACGTATTGATTTGCATACATTTACACAATCAAGACCATTTCACAAATAAGTTTACTACCTGAACCCTCACAAATGGGATCGTTGATGCAGTTATTAAGAGCCAGTGAGTACTGAGGTCTGTAGGCTCCAATGTGGGCTGCACCACATTGCCTAGTCGCTCGCGGGAAATCAGGCAGTGCAACATACTTTAATCCCCCTGTATCTCTGTGGGGGTTGGCTTGCGACACCATGTTCATAGGAATAAAAATGCTTCTTTATACATGTTCTCTCACGTGTATGAATATTTTCCATTTATTTCCGGACACCCTGTATATCTCTCGTATTTGAAGCATGATTTTTATAATGCCGTGGGCGACAGTAATCTTGGAATTATTGAACAACCCAAATGGTTGTTCCTTGTTTATGTTGTCATTATATAAGTTGAAAAATATGATAATTTTTGATCTCTTCCCCTCAATTATTTTTAATAATCAAGGAGAAGGGATAAATAAATAAAAACATAAATAGTATCACTATCGAATCTATGATTATTTTTGAATTAAAGTTAAGAATAATGTGGTTGCGCAGCGATCTCACGATCTTAATATCTCCACTGCGTAGAACAGAAAATTTTCACAGAAAACTGCTGGAAATTTTGAAAAATACCTATCTGCATCTTCAACGAAATTTTTTTTATCTACCTCCATAAATTGCGGTGTCGAATGCCCGAAAAGCAAGACAGCTCAACTGGGCATATAGCTTCACATTATCTTGTTTCAAAAATGATGAATTTTTTCAAGTACTGTATGATAATTTTCACTGAGACCAGCCAATATTGATTCCAAAGTGAAGCCCAGGAAAGACTGGTCCACGCTAGATCGCCACAGTTGCTAAATTCAGTTTAGGCTTAAGGAACTCTTCGATATTCCCGCAAGGAAAGACATTCTACGGCTCACCTGCTTCAAGTCCCGGGAGTAAGACAAAAGCAAACGGAAATTTTCCACATGAGTCAACAGAAACGAATTGATGAAGGTTTATTATATCGTTTCTGCTGCAGGGCTGAAAAATAATAAGCTAAATGAAAACATGGCCCCAGTGTTTCTGAGAAACAAATTTGTAGAGGGAAAAAAGCAAAGTTTCATTTTTCGACCCTTTCCCTTCAGATTTTTCGACAAGATTTTACTGTAAATGCTAAAAGAGGGGAATAAATTAGGAATAATGCTAAGTAAATTCTTCAAAGTCCCAATAGAATTCCTAGAAACAAGCATTAGTAATTCAACGAAACTAAAGCATTTCAGGGAAATTCAAGCAAACAGTTAACAAGTAACGAGGGGGAGAGGCCTCAATGATGATAAATAATATAACAGACGCTATTGTTTTCACTTTTTCGAAACCTGTCTACTTGGACAATTTTTATGATTTCTTACTAAATACTACCACTACAAAAATAGTAGTATCGGTTATCTAAAAACAACTCCATGTCTGAATGCAAAGCTTCTTCAAGTGGGCATGGAGTAATAGTGGCAACTTCATCTCTGTCGGCGTTAATTTAGCGGATCAATTCGGCGTGTATTCAGTGAACCAACTTGAATCTGTAGATGCTTTGAACGAATCTAGATTAAATTTTGACTTCGATGTCTAGACTTTACTTCGAACACACGTAAACAAAGACAACAATATAAATCGCCCGAAATTTCCAATAGTCATAAAATTAATTTGTTGTATTTATTGTATTAGTAAGTTAATAATTTATACATCTGGTATGTATAAATTTTTCGCCTTTAATGCTTTATGTTTACTAGAGGAAGATCCAATAACCTTCTAACCTTTTAGGAGATGATTAAATAACAAGTTGTACAGTCAGTAATGAAGATATCTATGGGCGATTTCCTGGTGATATTTGCCATTGTAAAGTAAATTAGATGCAAAAAAAGAAAATATAACTTTCACTATTTGGAAAAGAATAATTTTATTAAATGGCGATGAAACATTATTCAAAGAAATAACGAATATGAAATCATATGAGTCACTTGTAATTAATACATTTCAGAAAGAAATAAAATTCACTTGTTGAGATGCTGACAATATTTCGTTTTACTATGCTTATACGTATACAATCTTTATTACAGGCTTTATTATATACATTTTTCAGGAGCAATGGCCATTTAAGTTTTAACTATAAAATAAAACTGCCAAAATATAGTTAAAATTACTTTTGAAATTCAATTTTTACTCCGAATTTAACTCCGAATATTTAGAAACAATTTAATGAAGCCTTCCAAGCTCTAAAAAGCAGCGTAAGCATCTTCTTGAGATATTCGAGGGAAGAAGTTTATAACCAACGCAGGCAAATTAAACTTATTGAGCGTCAAGTCATATTAAAAGCTGCATTTTTATGAACAATTTTACGATTTAACTACGATGTATATGTATCTCAAAATTAAAAACAAAAGAGCGTTGACTGCATCTAAGTGAAGAGCAACGTTTTTGAAGGAGATTCCTAGCCTTTTGCCTTCGTTATTCATATGGGAAACTGCATTCATATGGGAAACGCCAGGTTTTAAAGCCTTTAAATTAATTTTCGAATAAAGATGCTACTAAAAAAATGTAGATTATCTATTTTTCGTAAGATTTGTTCGTTTTCGGTATGTTCGACACATTCCTTTGTATAATAAACAGATGTTTGTTTATTGCGTAATCTTTTTTTGAATAATCTTCGAGTTCAACTTCACCAAAGAATGCAGCTTTCTTTTCCACGGCACATTGAAGAAGAGTTATCACACGTGTAGGCAATAGAAAATGCATCGAAATTCGAAAGCGCACCATTCACTCTATAAAAAAGGAACAATAGTTAATAAACAACATGTTTATTATATAGATGCTTAAAGTTTATAAATATTATAAAATTTTCAAAACCATTTTACGTAACACTAATAGAAATTCATTCACTTAAGTGCATGTGCCCCATTTAATTTTCTGTTTGGTGGAAATGCATGAAAACACATATGTCAATGATAATACTAGAGTCTGTACTAGCATATAATTGCATGTTAATCTTACCTGAATATGTATGGGCTATGCACATCTGTTTCTACATCATTCAGCTCTTGCACAGTCCCTTTATATTTCGTGCACCACAACTGTAAATTGACAGAAATTTTATTATAGTGTTATTATTATTTGAATTATAAATAGTTAATAATGAAAAATGTGTTTATGATGTGTTACAGTTGCAGAAATGTAAGAACTGTCTGAACCTTTAAAATAAATTTTAATTGCATTATTCGGAATTATTAAATATATGTGGATAAAAAGAAATCAACGTTAAATATAATAATGAACTTTTTAAATTCTTTTCCATCTACGAAGACTAATCCAAACAGAATGTATAATAGACAATTTTCCGCAAAAAAGATTTTTTTTGCCTAAAGGAAATGATCTCTTTATTTGCTCTTACTTTCCTTGATGTTTTTTCATAGTCAACAGACGCAGTAATTAGACAGTTGGTGGATTTAAAATTTAGATTATCAATAATATTAGCCTACAAATTTCCAAAAGCAAAATAAACCATTTCTTAATTATTTTAATGTACTGAGTTCGAAAATGACAATAAAATCATCGGATCAGCACAGATTAATGCAATAAGTCAGGAGGCACCGTAAGGGGGCGGCATTTTCGAAGACTTGCATAGACTTGCATCAGAGTGAGAAAATTACCGCACGCCTCTGAATAAAATACACTGTTTACATACATACGTATAAACCTTTGTCAATGCAATAGTGTAACAACTCAAAAATTCCTGTGATAAATATTTAAAAAAAAAATAGGTTAAACGAAAATGTTTAATTAGATCTTAAATTTTACTATTAATTAAAAACAGCATTCTTGAGGAAACGAATTTGTAAAAAGACCCATTAAACGAACGTTAATTTTTTAAACTTTATCTCAGAAGTACCAATTTTGTGTTGCTAATATACGTGAGATTCACCTGAAACTGTGGATGTGAATATACTAATCAAAAAGAGAAAGAAACACTTTTCCACATAAAGATTTAATATGGTATAATCACAAATTTACAGTTCGATGACGTAGTCATCAAATTGTACAGTCTATTCCAAAAGTGCTTTCACTTGGTTGGCAGAAGTTGAGCTAACCGAAGTTGATCGTTTATAAAGTCTAGTAGTTTGAACCAGAGACAAATGAAAGAAATCGGTTTTCTTTCATTTGTCTCTGGTTTGAGCGAGCATCGTTAAAATGGATTTGGCCGTCCAGAGTGGAAATAGGGATCAGGTTTATAACTGGTTTAACTGAAAAGATTAATCGCTGCTTTCTATTTCAGTAAGATAGTCTTTGCAGATAAAAAGAAAGTAATAAATATTTAAGTATAAAGAAGGGCTCTTTTACCACAACAAAAGTAATAAAGAATATAACAAAAACAAAAATAACAGAAAAATACAACCTGGAAGCGCTTTTCGAGAGCAAAGCTCTCATCATTCGGCAGGAACCAAGGAGAACACGTGGAAAACCCAAAGTGAACTGATTAGAAACCGAAGAAAGCGGTTTATATAGCGAGAGAAATACAAGGCAGACCAATAATAGAAAAGAAATAAAAACAATATTATTGGTTGGCTAATTGAGACCACCACTGAATTAGAGGGGAATCACCAATAGGGCCTAAGTCGGAGTTTAATAACGTGTTGTTCTTGGATTTATGGATAGCCATGCTCTCGAAAGCATCTAACAAGTGTTTTTTATTGATAGATTGTAACAGTTTTAAGTTGTCGATAGAAAAATCGTGACCCGTCTCTATTGAATGTTTGGCTATGGCTGATTGACTGCATCTACCGAATCTTCTGTGGTCGAGGTGGTCCTTAAATCTGGTGGACAAACTGCTTTTGGTCTGACCTTTGTAAAGCTTAGGACATTGCGAACAATGGATGACGTAGATGCCTGACTTTTGTACATCCGGTACCTTATCTTTGGGGTTGCCCAGCAAGTTTCGTATTTGGTTGGGGTTGTGAAAGAAAGAGAAATGTTATATTGTTTGAAAATTGAATTTAAATTTTTAATAAATAATTTATTGTAAGGAACGGATATGGTTCTATACTTATCTTTGATGGGATGTAGAGTGGTTATGTCTGACAGAAATTTTTTGAACTTCCTCTTCCTCAAAAGATCGTCAATCATTTTCAAGTTGACCCGTTTTTCTCGGCTATTTTTTTTAATCAAATCAATCTCTTGTTTGAATGAAATATTGTTTAATGGGATATTGAGTGCCCTATCCAACATAAAAATAAAAGCTGAAACTATTTGGGTCCAAGGATGGCTTGAATCGATGGGAATGTAGTTAAGGTGATTGGAGGGCTTCCTATGAATATCAAAATGCAGGGAGTGATTATTCCTAATTATCACTAAATCCAAGAACGGTAATTTATTGTTTTCTTCAACTTCTCAAGTAAACTTGATAGAAGGGAAGAAACTATTGATGTGATTAATGAAACAATTTTTTCCGGCACTATGGTAAACTCGCTCAGCTATACACAACATTCCAACACGAACCGGGGAGAACTGTTAGAGGGCCATCCATTAGGAACATTAAAAAAAAAATTCGGTTTTTCTATATGAATTTTAACTGTTTTAATGTGTTAATTTTTACTGTATATTCCCATTCAGATATTGCAAACTTTCATCAAAAAAAAGAGCCCGGCGTTGCTCGGGCTCTTTTTTTTGATTATTATAGAGAGTGTCCCATAAAAAGTTTTCGAAAAATTTGGTATATGGTATTATTGGCGATTCTAAGCAAAAAAAAAAATGCTGCCACCAAGATCAACAAGTTAATAATTCAGGCTCTCTAACATGTAGGATGATAAAATTTGGAGGAATAATAGGGTTCATAAATCTGTGTATACCGTTAAAGTTTGATCGAATTCCAACTAGTAGTTTCCGAGTTACGCATTCAACATCGTAATACGTGCTAACTTGTGAGTACTAACCAGCACGTGTTACGATATTGAATGCGTAAATCGGAAACTTCTCTTTGGAATTCGATCAAGTTTTAACGGTATACACAGTTTATATACCCTATTATTCCCCTAAATTTTATCATCCCATATGTTTATAGAAGCTGAGTTCTTAACTTGCTGATCTTGGTGGCGGCATTTTTACTTTGCTCATTCTCAGTTATCGTTCAGATTCGGACCCATGTTCGTATGTTTAGAATCATACAATAATTTACCAAATTTTCGTTCACACATTAAGGGACACTCCGTATAATATCCTACCTGTTATTATTCCAAGAAATAAATAAGTGTCTGGACAGGAGAAGTCGGGAAATCGTCGAACTCAAACTGACGAGGGAGCAATGTGGCGTCCGACCTAGCCGTATCCAAAATACGTTTGCTTCGCAGACCTCGAAATAGCGTATGATAGAATTACGGTACACAGAAAGTCTTTAGATGTTGAGCCGCTACTTCTCGCATGGAAAGGTCTCAGTTACGTTGACATGGCCACGGGATATGGCTGATTTTCCTAGACAGTTACTTTTTTCTAAGCCTGTGGATGAGAGACTAAAAGGGTCGGCCTAAAACAGATGGTTAGACTGCATGGATATTCTGAGTTCGATTAGATTGATTATAACCATTGAGGCTTGATGGCTTAAGCTGCTCCCGCGGCCTTAATGGATAAGCGGATTTGAAAAGTAAGCTAGCTCTTAATAAAGATACTCAATAAAAAAAAATTAAAAAAAAATCGTTTCTTACCATTTTCCATATATTTTGTGATCAAAAGTTTCCGGACTCTATGGCGTTGAAATACCTCCCTTTGCTTTTGAAGTGACAATACAATCCATTATAAAAATGTTTCAAACTTCGAATTTCATTTAATTTATATTCAGTATAGGGATTTGGGACACCTCTTCAGATTTTCTTCATTTATACATATTTGTAGCACAGATAATATTTTTTAAAAAATTAAGCATACACTTTTACTTTAAGAAGTGCACTAGAAAGTAAAAAATATTTTTTTTGGTGCCTCTCATTTAAAAAATATTACTAAATACTAAATAATTTAGTATGATCTAAATTATTAAATAAGTGATCATTATAGTATAAAAACACGACAAGAAAAAAAAAATAAAAATATAAAATCATATTTAGCAAATTAAATTTAATATTAAACTTTTACATTGTTTTAATTTTATGAATTTCTATTTAATTAAATTATTAAATTATTAATATTTAGTACACTGTATAAAGTAAAAGTTTGTGCCTATAAAAAAAGTTTTTTTTTTAATATTTATATTATGCAAAAAAAATCGAGGTGTTTGTATTTGGAAGATACCAAACCGCTGTTACCAAGTGTGGATATAGGGAGGGGCAACTACAATGTTATATTTTCTACTTCTCCCCCCCTTAACCGGGCTTCTCCTATCAGCACCTGTGCGCCCAATTGTTACTGCGCATGCTCAGTTATAAGATACAATATCTGGCGGTTATATTTAAACTCATTTTGATTCTTCACGATGGAAGACAACGGACCTGCTTTTTGGCGTTTTCAGAATAATTTTCTTAGTAAGTTTGGCCATTTTTATCCTTTATAATGAATGCTAAAATAAGTTCTTTTTAAATTTAAATTAATTCATAGATGTAAATTTGTTTATATAATTAAAGTTTCGTTTGCATTCTTCTATAATTAATTCAGAGATGTAAATTCGTTCTCGCGTTCGTGGTAGGCCTAATGACCGTTATTTTTGGGTATAATGTTTTAAAATGAGTAAAACTTTAATATTTATTTGGAGCTTGAATATAACTTTACTTATTATTTATCCATATAAATTTGCTTAAAGCTTCCAGTTTATGAAGCTAATTTCGTATTAATCCTTAATTTCGTATGATTGATAAACGTAGTTCTGGAATGTTCTTTATCGTTAATGTAAGAAATGTTTCTTTATATTTCAGTTAACAAATTTTAAGTTTTAATACTTAATATCTTACCGCAGTTCAGTTTATTCTGTAATTATAATTTAGATTTTTTTTTTTTTTCCTATTTCGAATTTTTTTTTTCTATCACCACAAAGTTAATTCTTATTAAAGCTAATAGTATGGTCATTTCCACGGAACCTCTTTTCGGTATATTTTTCATTTATTGAGCTTATACGTTAACAAAAATCCGTTAAAACACATTACGTGTTAGCCATTAAGTACAAGCTCTAAAGTCCGGACACCTACGCACCAGTGTTGACACAAATTAGAACGGCGGTTTATTCTTCTAGATATCTAATAGCTATATTAATGTAAGAAGCACTCTCTTAATTTACGTGCCTATGTTAATAATCATAATTGACTTAGGGAACGACTTGGTGATTTCTGGGTGGCCTATTCCCAACTAACTGTCCGACAGATGGCGAAACTGGCAGTATCAAAAAAAGGTAATAAAATGGGTGCCGCTGTTTTTCAATGTAAATAGTTTACTTGCAAACTCCAAAATTACAGAATGATGGAGAAATTACAAAATTGGAGAAAATTGAATGTTAAGAACTGTTAAATGAGTTCAGCCTTAATAGCAAGTACGATGACGTTCAAATGCAGCATCATTTTGGTATATTCACCAGTTTTAAGCACTCGTTAACTATTACTATTATATTAAGATTATGATAACACGTTCCATCTATTTATTACTCCCCTTACTCGACATTTTAATTCAAAACTTAATTTGGGAAGCTTATACGTGTGTAATCTTTAAAATTTTATTTTTAGGTGTGTCGACTTCTATGTACCAAGTAATTACAACTGGTGGATCTGGTCCCGTGCCAATAACTCATGGATCTGCTAATATTCTTTTTCCCGTTAGACTTAGAAATTCATGAGATGATGGAATATGCCTTCTTATACAAAAGATACGTATAGATTATTCTTTCTTCCTTATTTTTTTCTTATATGAGAACCATGTTTTCCACTCAGGACAACAAAATTACGGTGGACACTCAAACACTTAGCGACAGGGAAACCGTAATGCCCCCGTCCTAACTCCCCATCAAACACAAAAATCAATTCAACACATATGTGGAAATATGGTTCTAAAATTTTGTTTGACTTTGTTGTATCATTAGCCTAGTTGGGGATAATTTATCTTTAATCTTTAAGCACAGACAACCACAAAGGAATTTTAGTTCTTGCTTATTATGGGCGGGGGTTTAATTTTAATTTCTGTAACTGGGAGCTTGAAAATTTTTAGATTTTAGATTTTTTTTTTTGCTTTTGTTTTCAGCTGAATGAGGTTTTAACTCCCAAATTAAAATCTAGTTGAGGAAAACTTAAATTGCTTAGATATTTAATTTTAAATTTAAATACTACAATTTTTAATATTAAATTTTTAATCTAAAAATTAAATTTAAAAAAATTCTATTTCTTAATATTGCAAAAAAATTTATTAATATTAACTTTTGCGAGAGCTTTCATTAAAATTTAACTGTAAGAATAATTGAAAATTTCTTTCGTATTTGATCAAGTAAACTCGGCATAAATTCAAAATTATTACAGAAGATTTTTAGTGATAATTAGCAAAATTAGTTAAAATTAGCATTTCCTGGGTGGCGAGTTCGAATTTGATGGAGTGACGAGACGATTGTGACGATGTGTGTGGCACTGAGCTGTGATGACAACATAGCAGAAGAGGAACTACGATGGAATGGGTATCTGGTTGGTTTTAGGGAAATGGTAATGGTTTAGCTCTGGGAAAATCATCCAGGCAGGTACCCCAACGAGGGATTCTTAAGGTGTAATAGTTAAGTTTTGGGACATTCGTGATTGTCTGTGCTGTGATTACCAAGTAGTTACTAAATTGCCTTTGAACCTTAATTAGAATGTATGTTAATTAAAAAAAAGATATTAAATTTTGGGATAATTCTCGTTTAGCTCCCCCCCCCCAATCAAAAATTCAGATTTTGTTTTTCAAGGCTTGTTGATAAGTTTATTTGCAACTGATTTAATTCGGTGAAGATATGGATCTGTAGGAGTGTTTTTAACATTAAAGGGGAATGTTTGGTAATCGCAAATATAGTAGATAGTTTAGCTTAAATTTAGGTAGGGAAAGGCGGACCACTTTCCCTCCACGTGGGACCCTCAGTAGTCCGAAGGGGACAGCAGCGCACGAAGATAAGTTTTTTTTTTAACATTTAAAGGAGGGGGAAAGATCTCGCTATCCCTTTATATTGAAAGTGGGTGTCGACGGTCTTTCAGGGTATGAACTTTTCAGGTACAGAAGACAACGTTTTGGCTGCTGAAGACGACGAAACTACAAATACACATACACACACTATGACATGCAGTTACTTTTAGTTAGTTTTAAGTAGTTTTAGATTTAAGTAATATGCATAATACGAATTTAAACACTTATAAATTCCTCCCTGTCCCCATAGCTTTTAAAATATTTCACGTTCTAAAAATACTCACTTAAAATTTTATGCTTTTAACTTAAAATTTTAGCGGTTGCTGTCTGCCTCGGTAATGAGGAAACCGGGGCGGACAGCAAACACAGGATAACACTTAGCTATTACTGCTTAGAAACTATGGCTCGGTGATGAGTGAACCGTGTCAAGGCAGTAAACACAGGACCACAACTTTCTGTAGACACGTCAATTAGCGTGTTCTACTGCACACCCTTGATGTTGGTGTGAATCCCTAAGATGATTTGGTTTCATTCCAACAGCCCTTGTACCATGCCTTCTCAGGCGGTAAGCATTCTGGCTGCATACTGGTGCTGACCCATCTCTCTTTCTTTATCTCGATTGCCCCTTACTAATCATGGCTGGCCTACCAAATCAAATTTGACGTCGGATATCTACGTAAGAGCCCATACGACCCGACTGTCCTTGAACGGTGACCAACCAATAAAAACATTGTTAGGGTTGTTAGGTAAAAGCGTTGTAAGCGTAAATTACTAACTTTCTGTTTCTTCCTCATGGTGCAAGGCAAGGGTTACACACTATTTTGAGGTATCTACTTACCAACTTGTAAGTGTTGGTATAAGCGATCTTTAGTTTGTAAACATTGTGCGTACAGTTTGGTTCCTGCGTGTAAAGGGAAGCTTGCTGTCCGGCAATCTGTGTTTTTAGTTTTAAGATCTGTGTATAGCTTTTAAGATTCGCAATGGTGAGTAATAGAATAGTTAATATTTAATAGAAATAATCTAAATTTATATTTGTATATTAGGACTAAGTTAATGTTTAAATATTTTTAAGCCTATTCTATTTTTTTTAATTAAATAAATTCTGATACTTTTTTCCGAATTTTGCAGGTTAAAGATTTGAGTTTGGATGAATACGAGGTTCCAATCTGTTCCTGCGGGAGCATTTATCCCAATACGTCTAAATCCTTTCCTTAAACACAGAACATGTGGTTTAACCTATTGTGTATGCATAAAGAAAACGTGAAATTTTTCAAACACTACACAATTGATAAATGACGTTACATTTGACAGCTTTAAATTATGAAGCAAATGGGATTGGTTTTTGAAGTGAAACTTCTTATGCGGCGACAACGACTTGGGGAGTGTGAAATGCTTAGAATGAAACTTTTTTTTTTTTTTTGTAGTTTTAGTTAATATTTTTGTCTAATATTTTTTGTTTTATATATTTAATGAATTTTCCTAATTGGATCACGTTTTCTTTATGCAGCACCTTTATGAAATCTCTTAAATTAATGTTTGTTTTTCTCTTTAATCTTAGAGGAACCGACCCAACTTTCGTTTCAAAGCCCAAGATAAAAGATGCCGTCTTAAGATTTGCAAGTATTTGTTATATTTAGGAAAATATAATTTGATTTTGATTTCATTAGGCTTTTAGTGTATTTGCTTCATTTCAGAAGTCGTAATAAAATGAGGACGCATGAAGTTAATTTCTGTGGTGTCGAATAAATTGCAGTCTTCCCGGTTTCGAAAATTTAAGTGTTAATTGCTGTCCGTGTTTCTCAGCAGTTTATATTTGTGGCTTAGCTGAATGTGAAAAACTTACGGAAAGCTGGATAAAAATCATCAATGGAGATTCGTGTATGTGTGTGTGTGTGTGTGTGTGTTTTATCAACTTTCCGTCGCTAGTGAACTTTCTTGTACATCGGAAATTGCTCATATTGATTTGACTTCGAATTCATCGTATTAAGTCCTCTAATTTCTTCAGCTTCCAGCGTCGAAATCACGACTTTGCTTGGATCGTGGTGCTTCTCTGTACACTCCTTACCAGACCCCCTTCCTCCTTCATTGCTCCAAGTGAATTTGTGAAACAGCATTTTGAAAATTGTGATATCACTTGGGAAAGAGGTTCTTATTGCTCTGTAGGGGATACAGAGCATGTTTTTTTTTTTGCAGAAGTCTTAATAAAGATGACGATTCATGAAGTTCATTTTTTGTGTCGAATAAATTGCAGTTTTCTACTGAGAAACTTCAAAGGATCTAAAATTGTGTCAGTGTTTTCTGCAGTTTGTGAAGGATACTGCTATGCAAACTGGATCAAAATCAATCTTCTACTCAACTTGCCATCGAGAGTGAACCTTGATAGCTTTGATCTGCTTCGAATTCGTGATACATGATCTAAATTCGTTCGATGACTGACGATGTTGTCAAAGAAGAATAATAATGACTTTTTGAACTGTTAATTGTCAGTGAGAAATCTTTCTAAATAGTTTTGAAAATTATGATCCGACTTAAGGAAATGGGTTTGTTGTATGAGAAAAGGGTTATGGGATCAAATGTTATGTTTTCTATTGTATACAATTGTTATTTGTAGGTAGGGATGAAACTTTGCTTGGATCGTGGTGCGTCACTTTCAAGTAAAGAAGTTGCTTGTAAATTTCATGTTCTTGGACAACAGAATATGATAATGAAAGAAACATGCAGTACAGTTCAATTCATAATGGAAGCACATCGTGATCGATTCAACTATTTTCCGAACTGGAAGAATCAAGATTATCGTTAAACATCTGTTGTACTTTCAGCTTGAACCATCTGGATGCCACTTGACCAAAAGTACTCTATTTGGCTGAAGATATTACTCTACCTCAAAACCAATACTTCTGAATTTGTTCCTGTGCAGTTTCTTATGTGAAGAGACAGTAAACAATATAATTTTTTTAACTTTTGTAGACTTTATAGTTTTATATTATTTAAGTATTTGGCGCCTTTTAAGCCTGTTTTCTGTGTATGTAGCGCGCGTGCATGTGTGTGTGTGTGTGTGTGTGTCTGTCCGTCTCTGTGAGCTCATGGGATTATAACCAATTAATGTTTCTACGAAGGGGGTTAAATTTTTTACTCCATTTCAAGGAAAAGGGAATCTATGCATAAAGAAGCAAATTTGCTTAATTTCCATATTTAACAACCCCCCCCCCACTAACCTAACATTCTTAACATAACACAAGTAGATTTGCTTCATTGTGTTTTCAATTATGGTGATAAGTTTTAGATAATAGATTTGACGTATTTTATTTTTACGGTAGTTGATCAATTAGTAGGCTAAGGAAAATTTTATTTTACTTTAAACATCTGCCACTACTTTTCCACAAGTTATTCTAGGTAAACATTTTGCTGCAAGTGGGAAGAAATGTTACAAGCCACTGCACCCAAGGATAGTGAGTACTAGTTTAAAAAGATCTATTTTTTTTTTTTAAGTCAAAAGCTAAAGCAGTGTTTAGTAATTATAACCGCTCAGATCTGATTCCCTTAACAATACGTTAATGTGCTGCTTCGTTAGATTTTTTTTCCAGATGTAAATCTAAGTGATGTTATTGAATAGCGAATCTATTTGGATGGAATTTTTCTTTCCGGTAAGTATAAATGTTTTTTTCCTCAAAGCTACACTCGAGATTTTAAAGTAAATGTCACTTTATATCATTAACTTTTTCAAATTAAACCTGTTTTAATCTTTGTATAAGATGAGGACAGCATTTTTTTCTCATTAAACAACGGAACTTAAAAGCTCTTAGAAAACTTGAATTATTCTCTTCAAATCCTTCCAACGAGACGCTTCTATGGAAACATGTTGGCACTTCAACCGAAAACTCAGACGGACTTCAGCGCTGCAATGTGAAACGGCGGAGGAAACAAAACGTAAAATATTTTTTAATTCTTTGTAAAATTAATCTTATATTGTATTGCTTTTCATTTTATTTTATTTTAGATGACATTTCCATGTGCAGTATAATATACTGTCCTTATCCGATAAGTTAAACCTCGATCTTGAAAGGCTAGGATTATTCTATTGCTAAAATGGGAGGCAAAAGGATGAAGAAAATCTTGTGTAGTGCAGGGAAGTACTACACTATATAAAGAGATTTGAAAGACAAGCTACTCCAAAACAAACAAAAGTTTGTGTTTATTAGGCCCAAACACTAACGTAGAGAAAAATAAACGTATTCGATATAAAATAAATTAATAATAATAATAACAACAACGGTCGGTTAAATAACTTAATTTTAATTTTTTAAACTTAACTCTTTAAATAGTGTAATATTTCCTTGCACTACATCAGATTTTTTTCATCCTCTTGCCTCCCATTTTAGCAATAGAATAATCCTAGCCCTTCAAGGTCGAGGTTTAACTTATCGGATGTAAAATAATATTTCTTAAAACATAACACGCACAATAATGTATGCACTATTTTTCAATTAGACAACGCAAATATTATTTTGAGTTTGTTTTTTAAGTGATAAGAAACTGGTCGTCTCATCTTTTTGCTAATAAACTAAAATGGGAGCATATTGGCAACTTGAAATTGGACAACTCTAGATATAATCTATGCTGTAACGAGAAGCAATGAGGAATCTGCACAATAATCTATCCTGTCACGGAATTTATGTGGAATATAAGGTAAAAATCAGAGGTAAGCTCATGCTTGCATTTTCTACAGAGTTTATTTCGCCGTAATTAAAGATGGTTCTAAACCAAGAAATTCTTATTTGCCTGTTTAGAAATATCTAATGTTTTAATATTTTATACAGTTCACTGCCAAAGGCCTCGGAAGATATTCAACATTACCCATTACATACTCTCATGAATTCGTCAGGTGAAATTCGGATGTAGCCTTCTGCAGTTTTAAGCACTAAAAATTGGTCCGTCATTTGGTAATTACAGTATGAATATGCTTCTTAATTTTAATCTTAAAAGTAAGTGTTCGGCTTTGGCTAATTGTTCTCATTTACTTATTGTCAGTTCCAATAATCTCAATACCACATTTCATACAATCTTGTATCATTTTTATTATTTTTCTATTGAAGTTTTTTAATTTGATTATTCCAGATTTGGACTGCAACCCAAGATTCATAAAAGACAACAGCATAAGAACCAAATATTAATTTTATTAAAGAATAACTGATCAATGTTCTTTGAGGGTTTTAATTAAATGCCTTACCTCAGATGTTTAAATATAAATGAAAATAATTAAGTTTATGGTTATTATTACTGTACGTCCTTGCTCTTTAATTAATCGCGTAACTTGCACTTTTTAAAAGGGTTTAATGCTGAATAAGATGAGAATTCTAATTCGTAGGTTTATAGCATTTTTGCGAGTATTGAATTTATAGGATTGAGAAGCTTAGTGGTTTTAGATTGACTTCTAAGGATCAGGCAGGCTCTAGGTATGCAGTTTTTAGATTTGGTTTCCGCTTTGTTTGAAGTTTTCAAATGTAGTTCAGTTGAGTCTTGTAATTTGGTCGAATTCACTAACATTTTAATTCTTGGGTTAGTTTCAGTTGAACATGTAGTTTCTCTGGCTCTTATTCAGCATTAAAAACTTTGAATTCAGAAATTTATTTTCACGTAACTAAAGAGTAAGGAATTTAATTTTCAGGATTTAATTCCAAATTTTAAGTATTTCCATCGCCCAATCTATTGTTACCTCCGTTAATGTCTTAAATCTGTTAGCGTTTCTTATTTTAGAGAAAATTCATCACTGTTAATAATGCATAATAAACATAAATTTGAGATATTTAAAATTTTGTATTCATCAATCAGTTTGCTTGGGAAATCAATGGCACTGCTGTGTATTATGTAAAACTGTTACCATTCACTTCAAATAAAAATATAGCTAGTTTGTTAAAAATTCTAATAAAAGTATTATTTGGAAATAAATTACATTCGATAATGTATATCATGCTACAGGAATTGAATTATTTTAAGAGGCATGTTTGGAAATTATGTATTATTAAGCTATTAAAAAAGAATTTTTAAAAAATATTTATTTTTGTTAGTTCTATCTTAAACTTTATATTGTTTTCACTACTTTTGAGTTATTTATAACTGGATATGCCAGTTTGTATTTCATCGTCTTGGAGAGCCGCAAGTAAAAACTGCCACTACTATTCAGGTGAGTCTATATGTCTGGTCATATCGCCTCATGGTCTGAATCCGTACGTGGGGAAGATAGCCCTCATTGCAGCGGAGATATTTGCAAGGTACGTAATATGCCGAGCACGCCTCTTAGTGCTTTCCTTTCATTGCTTTTAGAAGTAAAAAGTGACTACAACAGTTTACCCTAACTAAATTTAAACTTTATATTTTCTGAATTATAAAACATTCAATTACCTACGTATAACAATCAAACTAAATATTGAGAAGACATAAAAATTTTAAGACTCTCAATTAAATATAGATTTTTTTTTTAAATTTGAATGTTTTAAAATAAGTTCTTATTAAAATTAGAAATTGGATTAAATAGGCCTTCGATTATTAAAAAAAAATCTCAAAACTCTTTTCACCATCAACTTTCATAAAATCGCTGTCTTCCAGATTAAAATAAAATTAAAGTAAAATTTTCTTAATTTCTGAAATTAATTTCTCAAAATAAATTTCTTTAATAGATTTTTTTTACTGTCCGAACAGCATCTAAGCAATATCCGGGATACTAGTTTTTCATCCGAAGTGACACTTAATGAGTTTTTCAGACAATAAGATAAGGCTTCAAGACATTCAAGTTCAGATCTTGCAAATCTATTAAATAATTCAACTGTGAACCTAAGCCATGTTTCTTTGTTCTCCGTTTGGCTCTATAGATGAAGTTCACTTCGAAACTCATCAGCCGGTTTTATTAAATGTTGTATTGCTTAAAATTAGACTACTCTATATTAACTTACGCATCATTTTTTCGTGTTCGGAGTTCTTTGTTTTATTCCTCACAGAAATACGAGGCCTTTGATGCCTTTATTTCAGAAGATTATATAATTTTGTTTAATGTTTAATTTGTCCCTAAACTTCTGGCAAGGTATTGTTACGTAATTAACGACAATGTCAAACATAAAGCGTTGTATAGAGCTAAGCCTTAGACCGATAAGAGCATTTCGCAGATTTCCTGAGGTTGTGTTCGAAAAAGTTAAGCTGCTGTGGCAGATATCCGCACGAAAATTGGATAGCCTCTTAATCGGTACAATTTATACGTGATTTGTATGTGAATTAGTTACGGAGATACGCATTCAATGCAATGAATGGTTCAATACATTCATAATTGGTTAAAGAACTCCGACCACGATAAGATAATACCAAAGTTGAGGACCGACTCTACAATTACAATTTCTAAATTTTTGAATAATAAGTTGGAACGAAATGCTCATCAAGTGAAGCAGCAATATTGCCATTCTGATTACATTGGCTAATCGTGAGAATGTAATGAAGACTTCAAACAAATTGGGGTTGTCATTCTCCTTACCGGTAGATCTGTTTGAATTGGAAATAAAATAAAATCTTGTGAACATTCCAAGGAGGAGCTTCAGCAGTGAAGCAGAGATACATTTACTAAAAAGATATTACCGGCCCCCCCCCCGCGTAGAGTAAGGCAGATCGTGAAGTCATCTCTTTTTACCCCTTTATCTGCACTTTTTACCTCATCCCAAATTTTATAATCAAAAATTAATTTTCTCGAATGTAATATGTAGAAAATGTAAAAAAGCTCGTATTTTCTTTCCTTATAATTTCCGAACGTATGATATATCACAAGTCATATGTAGGCATACTTCTAAAGAGCACGTGACTACCACCCCCGCAAATCCGACCCTAATGGAACACATGGGCCTAAACTTCATAGTATTATAGATCTTGCCTAGAGAAATCTGGATATCGAATTTCACGCCTTTAAGTACCTAAATAGCACATTGATATGTTGTCCTATCTCAATCCCACCCCCGTAATTCCGACCCCAGTGTACCAATCAATACCAAACTAAATAGTGCAGATGGACATGCCCCTAGGAAGCTACATTCCGAATTTCAACCTTCTACCTCAAAAAATGTAGAAATTATGAAGGAGTACACAGTTAAGCCATTAAAAAGCCAATCATTATGGATATAGGTTATGAGCACTTGAGCAATCGTGCGTCGACAAAGCGATTTCACGTGCGCGCGCCGATGTCAGTAATGCTTAAAAGATGAACAGAAAGTAACAATGTATTCCTTCTTGATAAATCGATTGTTATATGACATGCCATTAGCTTTTGTGTTCTTTACACTCACTGTTTTAGCACGTGAATTCGACTTGAAGGGGTCCACGAAAAATTCTGAAAAGTTGATACGGCCGAGCTAAGACTTTGATGGTTATATTTCTGAAAACGGAATTTGAAAATGTTAATCCGTTTTCATGTTATCGTGCAGACGGCGGACGGCCGGATAAACGTACAGAGCAAGGGCGCATTCTTATAAGTAGCTTTTATGCTAAAGCTCCTAATAAATTGAGATGACATCAGTCAAGTTCCAGCACTCGCATTTGTTGTTATTGGTATAACTAATTTTATTTCACTATAACTGTACAAGAGTCGACTTTCGCCTTTCTTATGGCATCATCAGTTGTAATTGTATATTTTAACAAGGATTCAAAGTTCCTATATAATTGTTAAGAGAAAAACGTTACTTCTTTGTGACGTCATTGTTAAGAGTTATTGTTTATTTTTTGTCATTCACAAATCATTTTAATACTTACTTACTTTTCAAACCCGCTTATCCGTTAGGGTCGCGGGGGCAGCAGCCCTATGGAGGATCTCCAGCGATCGCGATCTTCCGCCATCAGGCGCATGTCCTCTCTGGTAATATCCAAGCGACTGGAACCCAGATTCTCCATGTAGTCTAGCCACCTGGTTCTAGGCCGACCCCTTGGTCTCTTACCCACCGGCTTGGAAAATAACAACTGCCCAGGAAGACTAGTTTGCGGCATCCGTATCACGTGACCATACTAGCGCTACTGAGATCTCTCAATGCGGAGAAGTAGCGGCTCAACACCTAAAGATTCCCTTATTGTGCTGCTGTACACTCTATCTAGTAGGGTAACACCTGCCACACCTCTCAGAAATCTCATTTCGGCCGCTTGTACCCGCGATCGCACTCTTTCGGTCATTACCCAAGCCTCATGATCATAGGTGAGAATGGGGACAAAGATAGATTTGAAGACGGAGTGCTTGGCTTTGTTACCCAGCTCGCGTTTCGTTACCACGGATCGCCACAGTTCACGTCTGACACAGCTTGCTGCACCGTTCCGAGCATCCAATTCTTTCTCCTGCCGTCCATCGCTCGTGAATGCAATCCCGAGATACTTGAATTTCTCCACCTGTCTCAATGAGGCTCCCCTAACATGGAGAGCGCACTGAGTAGGCCGTCTTGAAAGGACCAGAACCTCGGTTTTAGCCACACTGATCTTCATCCCAGCTTCTTCACATTTGGCTGTAAACCGGTCTAGTGCATGCTGAAGGTTCGTGCGAGAAGACCCAAGGAGGACAAGGTCGTCAGCAAAGAGCAACCTCTCCACCAGGCAGTCGCCCACACAAACACGCTCATCGCCTCGGCTGCCCCTGTCTATCCAGTCCATAAAGATAATGAACAAGAGGGGCGACAGTACGCACCCTTGGCGGAGTCCAACACCCACGGTGAACGGTCTTGACTTAATGCCATTTATCTGGACACACATCTCAGAGCTTTCGTACAGAGACATGATAGCAACCAGTAATTGCCCATCCACTCCATACTCTTGCATCACTTGCCAGAGCTTCTCCCGAGGAACTCTGTCATATGCTTTTTCGAGGTCCACAAAGCAAGCGTAGGCCTCTTTTGCATACTCCCAGGATTTCTCAAAGATTTGCCTTAGAGCAAAGATGTGATCCGTCGTGCTTCGGCCAGGTCGGAAACCACACTGCTCCCCCGACAGTTTGGAGTCGACTATTTCCCGACTTCTCTTCTCCAGACACCTAGCGTACACTTTCCTAGGAATGCTGAGCAAAGAGATGCCTCGATAGTTGTTGCAATCTCTCTGATCTCCCCTTTTGATCTCTGTTTCTTTCAATAATTGATTAAATAATAAAATTGCTGTCATTGTCTTCCATATTATTTAATATTTTATGGGGGTAGTATTTGTTCATAATGAATATTATCATGTTTTCTATTACTAACATTCCTCGTTTATCATAAGAACTTTAAATCCTTGTTAAAATATACAATTACAACTGATGATGCCATAAGAAAGGCGAAAGTCGACTCTTGTACAGTTATAGTGAACTAAAATTAGTTATACCAATAACAACAAATGCGAGTGCTGGAACTTGACTGATGTCATCTCAATTTACTCTAAATGTACAAACTAAGGGCGCATTCTTTTTTAAAGTACACAGAAAAGATTTTGTATGGCTTCGTCTCAGACTTTTTAGACAACTTGCTTTTAGTGCAGTTCCGCCGCATGTGGTTTTAACATGATCGGCCACCTCCATATTTTGCGCGTCAACGATTGGGTTTATTTTTAATTTCTTTTTACATATTTTATTAAAATCAGCGTTTTGAGCTCTGCAACTGTGCAATTGGAAATTTTTCTCTACCTGTGTATCGTTTACAAATTGCAAGGCGCAAACTTCGAGGTCAAAGGTCAAAATGACACCACCAGTTTAATCCCTACCTACCTTCCTACATGTTGCCTGCAACAGTTGTTTTGAAATTCTTTCGGGAGGAACAGACTTTTGACTCTCTCTTTTTATTGATAGACCGTAACTGAATGTTAAAAAAGTTTTCAATGTGTGCGATAGACCGTATCAAGATGATGAAACTATGTGTTCAAATGAATTTTTTTAATATGAAATATTTTGTTTTTTAAAGCTTAACAAGATTCTCTAAAATCTGACTTTCAAAATGTTTTGAAAAAGCTGTTTAGTAGGTGAGTATTTTGTACGTACAACAAATTTCGTTCTTCGAGTGGATAGCGTGAGTCTTTAGCGAGCGAGCGAGGCAGCGAAGTGAACGAACGGGCAGCACATGCTTTGTGGTGACGTCTTGCGGAGAAGCGTCGTTTTATTGGTTGCTTTTGAGGTATATTGCTTATTCTTGCTGCAAAAAGGAAATTCGCTTCCGGGTGACGTCACAATCCCAGAAGGCATTGAGAGTGCTTTTGAGAGAAATCGGCCGATAGAGGCCACCTTCTTTTTAACAACCTTGGTTTCACACGTGGTGGTACTTATTATGTTGTCTTACTCACTATTGTTTATCTTTATATCTCATGATAACAAAATATTTCTTTAAAAATTATAGATTATGAGTTTTAGACTATGTAGGCTTATTTTAGCAGCTCATTGCTACCTATTGCGAATAACAGACAAAATGCTATTTCTTCTTTATTCTTTAGGAAAGGTCATTCTTTTGTAGAACTAACTTATTTTTTATCGCTTTACGTTTTGGAGAAAATCTGTGTTTTGGAAATTCGATATTTATTGAGTACATATGCATACATTATTAAACATTTCATGATATGTTCTACTAAGTGAAATTACCATACACAGATCTTACTATTGTTACTCGTCTTTCATTTGGTGTTGATTAAATAAAGATGAAAATTACTTACATGTGCATGACTTAAGAAAAAAATCTGATCTTCATTGAACGTAGTTGCACCAAAATTCTTGAGTGAGGCTTCAATATGGTCGTGTGTGCTTGACCAACTTTTATAAGCCTAAAAAATAATATGCTTTAAACTAAGGTAACATTTCACATCAAAACGCTATTTTTTTATTTCTTATTTTATATTTTACTTTAAATAAAAATTTAATAATTAATTATGCTTGAAATAAATGAATTTGCTTATAAAAATGATAAAAATATCCGCGAATATATTTTATAAACACTACCTTATATATTTGTTGAATGCCCACATTATCTGCAATGTTTTCCGCAAGAGTTTTATGGCCATCAATCTAAACATAAGAAAAATATCAAGAAAACACTATCAGTAATTGAAATCAATTTAAAGAAATGTTTTGATCAAGGTATGAAGATAACTAGTTAAATATGTGAATAGTAATGTTTCGTATTGTTAATGGTAATGTCCCATGTTAAATGTAAAACTACTACAATGCGGCGACGCAGTACTGTTAAGAAGACTGCCCCATCTGCAACATGCGCCAAAGAGGAACATCGTTTTGCCATTCGCTTATCGGACAGTGAATGGGTGAAACCCAACGAAATTCAGCGAAAACGAAAGCTCAGTATCATGATGCATATCTGTAACTGCAATAAGCGTACGAGTGGATTAGGAAGTTTAGAATGCTGTGATCCGCCGGGAGGTTTGTTAGCGACACTCGTAAAAGTGGATGAAATACCCACAATTGTGGTTGAGTCCTTGAACAGTACTTCAAATTTTCCATGATGTTCTGCATTTCTAGAAGATGGATGCCACACCAATTAGAAATAAAGGCGCATTGGCATCTGTCAAGAAGCAGGTCTACTCCTTAGATCTTTGATGATCACATCTTTGACCGCTCAAAGAGGCGATTACAGGCAAGATTTTCAGGTCCGAGCAGACGTTGCACGAGTACCTGCGAACACGGCCAAATAATTTTTTTCTGAAGATATTCATGCACTTCCAAAGCGCTAGCACACCAATATTGAACGCAATGGAAACTGCATGGGAAATTTGGTGTCATGTTATATCTTGTTCAATAAATTACGAGATAAAAAAATAACCAGGTTAAAACTATTTATGGTATTCATTTGAATCATCCTCGTAGTTATCATAAATTCCAAATGCTTATGTACGTATATATCAAACATCAACTTAAACTTCATAAAATATTGCTTTCTAAATATCCATATTTGTTTCCGTCAAATTATGATATTTTGGGTTCCAAGAAATCTATCATGAACTATAGAGAACTGCATTTATCTAATTGTAATCATATTTACAGTGCGTCCAGAAAAAATAGACTCAACCCTGAAATTTGCATAATTTGTAAACAGAAGCAGAAATAAGTTAATTATGATTTAGAAACGCGTTCTAAATATGTTAATAATTATTTTTAACAATTGTCTAAGAATACTGTACGTAAAACCGTTTATTCCAAATATATTTTCCAAAAGTTTTGTCATCACGTGTCCATTAATTATAAACTCACAATGCGCCATTGTTAATTCTGTATGTGAAACTTGCCAATTTGAACGAGATAAGTAATAAATCATTACTGTTAGAGTTATTTGTGACTAAAAATCTACAAATTGCATGGTTAACTAGTGACAATTACAATGGGAAGGTGTGCATCATTAACAGACTTTGAAAAGGGACAAATTGATGCTTTGCATAAGTAGGGATTATCTACGAGAGAGATTACAAGCCAAATAAAGCGTTCTCAAATAGTTGTGCAACACTACATTGCTCAGGGGAAAATATATGGAACTAAAAAGAGCTCAGGACGTCCAAAAAAACTGACATCACGTCAAAAACGGCAGATTATCAAAGAAATCTCAGAGAATAAAACATCCTACAGGAAACTGGCAAAGAATCCAACAATTCAGGTATCGAAATCAACTATCGGAAATGTTGTGAAATCTATCAAGCACTTGAAGCACAAGAAGCGAAAGGGTGCACCAAGATTAACTGATGCTCACAAGAAGAAGAGACTGGATTGGGCAAAGGAACGGATGAGCTGGGTATCTGAATGGAGACGAATAATATTCAGTGACGAGAAAAAATTCAACTTTGGCCGGCCTAGATGGGTGGCAGTACTATTGGTCTGATCTTCGGAAGGAAGAGGAAATGTCCTCAAAAAGGCAGTGTGGTGGAGGCAGTGTAATGATCTGGGCTGCATTCAGTTGGAGTGGAAAGACACCAGTGGCGTTCGTTAATGGCAGAATGAATGCTATTGGTTACCAAAAAATGTTGTCAGAGACACTTCTTCCGTATGCAGAAGGCATAACAGGATCTCCAGTGGCAGTTTCAACAAGACAATGCTCCTATACACTCTGCCAAAACAACTAAAACGTGGTTTTCCGATAATGGAGTTGATGTCTTACCGTGGCCAGCACTCTCCCCTGATCTAAATCCCATCGAAAATGTGTGGGGAGTTCTGGCCAGAAAGGTTTACGAGCACGGAAAATCATATGCCACAATTCAAGAACTGAAAGATGCAATTATCCGGGGTTGGGAAGAAATTGGGAACCAATATTTGAGGAAACTACTTTCTTCAATGCCCAATCGCATTTATCAAGTTCTTGTTAATAAAGGTGGCCACATCAATTATTAAAACGTATCATTTCTTGACCTGAGTCTATAATTAATGGACACAAAAATTTCCTTCCATTTGTTGTTTTTTTTTTCCTCATGTAAATTTCATATAAGTATAAAGAAATAAATGTGAAAAAAAATTCCTATACATTGTAAACATTAATTTTATTTTGTGAACACAAATGATTTCGTTCTGTTTATTGGATAAAGTATTGTTTAGGGGTGAGTCTATGTTTTCTGGACGCACTGTATACATAATCCATTTATCTATTTCCTACTTGTAATCCTTCTTCTGGCAAGCTGCTACTAGGAAAAATTTCTTTAGTCAACCTATACTCTGAATATTGTTTCTCTAAACAAGTGGCTTTTTCCATAAATGTATCTCTTGAATCAGATGTCATCCACGTCCTGAGGTTTCCATTTTCGTCATATTCTTGACCTTAAAAATAAAAAAAAGAAAACCAATTAATCACTGTAACGTGTATTTGCTGGGTAATTTAATGTAGCACAGTGGAAGAATATACTTTACGTTAAAAGTGAACGGAAAATAAAATTGAAACAACGTTTATTGAAACAAACCAAACTAAAAGAAAAACGATAAATAAATCAAGGTTGATAGCTTGAAATTCTTACAGCTAGACGGCTTACGCTTAAACTTATCTAGGTCTACTAGACACAAATTAGCGAAAATGTCAATGAAAATAATTACATCTCTTTTTCCAACAAACAAATTCACAGTCCAGTCAGATAAAAGACACTAATTGAAATCCACGTTGGCAAAATCCCCGCTGCTCTCACTTCTCTGCATAACTCGCTTGCCGCCCCGCTCAGCTCTGCACACGGCGAAGAACCCGTCGCTGGCGGTAGAGAAAGCTCTCCGGTCCCCTCGAACTTCCCAATGGCATAAAGTTCCTTAATCGGCGGCCGGAATCCCCGCGCTGAGTTACTTGGACATCTCCCTCCTCTTGCCTGGTCGGTTCGTCTTTTTCTTTCCTCCTCCTCTCATCTTCCATTGGTCCTTGTGTCATGATGGGAATGACGCCGTTGATTACGTCGTCTCGCCTTCCTACGCTGTGTCTTTCGTGAGCGAACTTGGAGCCACAGCCCACTGTGTCTTACGTCGTCTCGCCTTATCTAGTGGGCTGTGTTGGAGCGAAGCGGATCGCAGCGAAAATAACAAAAGCATTATTTCTATGAGAGTGTCTTACGTGAGCGAATCCTAGCGGCGAGAGGTTGAGGCGGCAAAGAGGCGGGCGCGAAGAGAACAAACCAGTTTGTTTTTTCCACGCGAACGAAGCGGTGCCCGCCATAATGGTCGAGGGAAACTTGATTTCATGCGTACAGAAAAGACCATGTCTGTGGGATCAAAGGAATAAAGATTAACATAACCATCTTTTAAACTACCGAGAATGGAAATTAAAAATTAATTACGTGAAATAGAAATTGAAAAATTGTTAATAAGATTAAATTTGTGCTTGAAAAAGATCTTTAAAATATTTTTTTGAAAAGTAATGTTTTTCAAAACTCTTGAAAAATCATTAAAGATAAAGTTTTTGCAGTGGAAGTTCTTTAAATACATATAATTTAGAATATCCAATATTTCAGTTCACAGTTCAGGTAAGTAACGTTAATTCTGGTCATAATACTTCATTAAAATTGATTCTAAAAAATTGCTTTGAAAGCACATCTATTACAGTAATTTGCTACTTGATTATAATAATAACAACGTCAATTCTTCAATATTACGTCAGTACTTGAGTTGGATGACCTGGGGAAAGTGCTTATTATTTATTTAGAATAGAGTAGCATGGCTTCAAGCCCGTTTGCAGGAATTTTTCAAAGGCGGTTTTGACTTCTCAAAGGGGAGGTTTATTTATCTTAATTAAGTCTCCACAAATAAAGAGGGTTAAGCCCCATCTAAACTCCAAATATGCCTTGGTGATTTTGGATAGGCTTTCTTGATGCGGAGAAATAAAATAATATAAAAAAGTAAAATAAAATAAAATACAATTCCATTTTTTCTTCTTCGTTTCTAATAATTTTACATAAGGAGTTTCCATTAGCAGAAAACGACAGATAGCATGACTGACAGAAAATAATCTGATTGATATCACTGTAATACCTCTTTAGATCGCCGCACTGAATTCGCTCTCATGTTTCGCTCACCTAAGACACTGTCCGCTTCTCTTTCCTTCGCTCACTTTCCCTCTCAATTTGTCCGCTCGCTCGCGTCTCTCCAAGATCGCTCACGTAAGACACAGCTACTCGAATGGTAGAAAACTCGAGAGCGAAAGCGAACGATGACGTCATCGGATTTCCTGTTGACATTGGAATTCCGTGACAATCACTTTCCCTTTTTTGGTCTTTGGCAAAATATCTTTTAGAATTCTATCTGTCAACTTACGAATACAGCGTCGGGTAACAGCTTGTATACAGGGTGTCTCAGAATTCATTGTACAAACTTTTAGGGGAGTTAGTATGGGTGATTCTAAGCAAAAAAGTTCCTATGAACATGGGTCCGAATTTGAACGATAACTGAGATATGAACAGAAATAAAAATGCCGCCACCAAGATCAACAAGTTAATAACTCAGGTTCTGTAAAGCCTAGATTAATGAAATTTGGGGGAATAACAGGGTACATAAGACTGTGTATAACGTTAAAATTTGATCGAATTCCAACAAGAAGTTTCCGAGTTACTCATTCAACATCATAACACGTGCTCACTTCTGAGTACTAACTAGCACTTGTTACATATCGCTCGATGAAATAAAGATTATCACTGTCGGATGGGCTTGTTCATTTAAATTAAATGAACAGACGCAATAGAGTCCCTGAAATTTACAGACATTTTTATGAGGTCAGTGAGCCAAACGTAATGAGCTAAAATATGGTTAGGCATGGTGTCATTTTTTAAAGACAATAAATATATCCATGATGAAGATTGGAGTGGCGGTTTCTTGCCAGAAAAGGCAGTCCAAGTTGGATTATATAACACTCTCAATTCACGCTAGTTGACAACCATGTCTTCATGGACGTAAAGAAATGGCTAGCTTCGCAACGATTTGAAAGTGATATAGCCTGACGGCTGACTGTTTCAGACTGGAATAAATTAACAAGATGAAACCATAAATGTGCGGAAGTTAAAAATGACTTTGTGGAAAAATAAGATGTATAGGACTTTGAATATTAATTTTAAGTTGCTGAATGATCTTGCATAGAAAAAATGGGCCCTGTATTATTATGAAATTGTTAATATTAGCACTGAAACTGTTTTATTATGTGTATAATTTTACCTTCATTGTCGAATCCATGCATTATTTCATGAGCAATAATAGACCCCAACATGGCAAAATTATAAACACTAAAAATAAAAAATAAAAAATCTTTAAGAACAAAAGCCAGTGTAAAAATAAAGTAATTGAAAGAATGATTTCTTTGAATATAAAGGACCCAGGGCTCGAATTGACATGAATCACCTTTCCTTATTAGGAGGTCAATGTTTTTTAATTATCAGATCAATTTTTGAATTATGATATGTAAATTGTGCTTTGAATTGCTTAAATTTAATAAATATAGAGGGAATAATTAATTTTCGACTTTATCGTGCATTACGGCTCCTTTCTAAAATCAAATACGGCTCGTAAAATTGAATTTTTTTTATACGTAACTAAAACGGATCGATTTTTATGCTCGATAATAGAACGCTGTATATCTATAAAATTATAATTTTCCACTTTTCCGGCGGAATTTTAATAATGCTCCTCAGGGTTCCTCTTTAGGCCCGTTTTTTTTTTAAATTTTTTATGATTGATATTTTGCCATTCATAACAGAACTTGAAAGTCTTCTGCTGTCATAATAAATTCCATGAAGCATGTTGAAATGCTCCAATTTGCTATCTCCAGATTGAGTCGCTGGATCCATGAAGACGGGCCTATCATAATATAAATAAATCTTTATTTATTAGAAACACCATGAATATATGTCCATTTTACATTATTTACTTTTTGGATAGCACAGACATCGATAAAAAAGACGGCAATATATTCGTTATATTAATGCGGACAATTTTCATATTCAAAGAGAAGTGAAGACACTGAATTATTTCACTGAGTATCCCAAACCCAATTCTTTCAAAAATTTGTTATTCTTCGTGTTTTGATAAAGTGTGGTCACAAAATTTGAATACGTGTAGGGTGAACAGCAGCAATCTCAAGGTCGGTCAGATAGGCCATCGCTTGCTCGTTCCATTGATATGTTGTAGACATCAAAAAATGACTGCAATGAATAGAAAAAGGATCTGGATACGAGAACGCACTATGCCTTTGCTGGACGAGTGCACAAAGCCGATATAGTGAAACGCTATGAAGCCGGAAAAAATTCCCTCTGACTATCAATGACTACGAGATTTGAATATGGTTTTCCAGATGAAGACTTTACGAGACAAGTTCGACCATCGAATCCGAATAAGACAGACCGACAAAAGAAAATCTATCGAAATTTGGTCGGATTCTGCCAGCAGAAGTTGGCCAACAAATTTTCATTTTCAAAAACATATCTCCAGCGAGAAACTTTTGAGAAACGTGAAATATAGAAAGAGATAGAAGATGCCGAAATATTCCGAAAAATAGCCGGAGGAATTCCCCAAAAGTGCTGAAGCCTTCGTCAAGATCTAACGGACAAAGAAAACTTTCTCATTCTCAAGACGAAAAGTATTCATGCGGCCAAAATCACGGCAATTTTATTCACAAGAAGAGTATATGTCTTGCAAAAAGAAGCCAATCCACTAAACGTTCCAAGACGAGACAAATACAGGGTTTCTGATCTAATAATACGCTGAAAAAGTTCGGAGATTGTGCTGATATCTCTAATCAGGCTTGGAGGAGAGGGTAAATATTTGATCGTGACATGGTGAGAAACGTGGTAAGGAGGAAGCACTTCCGCAGTGCAGGGATTTTTCCAAACAATGCGTGTCAGTGAACTGTAGTTGTTTGCGTTCGTCGGAAGGGCGGGTGCATTACGAATTCGTAGAGGAAGGGACGACAGTGAACAAAGAGAGATACACACAGGTCCTAGCTCGCCTCCGTAATGCTGTCCGCCGGAAACGCTCAGAACTTTGGGAAAGCAAGGATTGGGTAAAATATGACAATGCCCCCGCACATCATATTTCATGGTGCAGGTGCACTGGCCAAAATGAGAACGTCATCCTTCCACACCCTCCGGATTTACCCGATCTCGCCCCACGCGACTTTTATCTGTTCTCCCGTCTGAAAAACGAACTCAAAGGATACCGTTTCTAGAGTGCACCTAAGATTCAGGAAGCAGCAACGGCCGCCCTGAAGACCATCTTCTCCAAACGCGTCCAGGAATGTTTTCAGCAACTGTACTCGCGTTGGCAGGAGTGCGTAGTTGCAGAAAGGAGTACTTTGAAAGTGGTTGTGTGTAACACCTGATAACAATACATCATATACGTCAAAAGGTTATTGTCATATACACTCCGAACTTATTGACCAACGTCTGCATTCTAGACTTACAAGTTTAGTCCTCACACACCTCATTCATATGACAGTCAGAAGATAAAGCCAACTTTAAAAAATTCTTGGAAAGTAAATTTGTAAAATATTAAAAATTTGATTTCTGGTCGTATTTATGATCACTGTGTTTTGAATCATACTAGGCTTCTGCTCGAGGACTGCAGATGCTCGTTCTTAAAACTGGAGTTTCGTTTTTACAGAAATAAAATTGACTGAACTGAATTTACGCAGAGGCCTAGTTGGCACTGGATTGGAGTATCCATGACCGATCATCAATCTACTATATCATTAAAGGAATATGATGATAGAGTTCAGCTTCGGCAGGAGTTTATGATAATTAATGTAATCTTTGTTTCAGGTTTCTTGAATGAGTGACCTTTTTGCATTTGGTTTAGCTCGTACGTTCTATGGACTTAATGGACAGTCCTTTATTTCAAAATACAGTCCTTAAGAAATATATTTTTTGAAAACCCAATTTTGTGCTTTGCTTTTCAAGACTTCAACTGAACTCCGCTAAATGGCAATTAAGTTAAATCAAATCACTTGTGAATAGTCACTGAAAAATTGGTGGCAGCTGCTATTGTATTTACTGCAAAATTTAGTAATGATAACAGTTAATATATTAAATACAGTATATACATTTTTTGCGTTTTAGACTTACGTCTGCAATATACCTTACACTACATGATCAAAGGAGTTGGTACACCTGTTGCTCTACCGTAAAGCTGCAAAAAAGCTTCAATCAGTAGTGTGTAGGACCACCCCGAGCTGCTATTACTGCCTCCACCCTACATGGCATACTGTCCATAAGTTTACGGTATGTGTCCACAGGTATTGACCTCCATTCCTCGAGGAGTGTCGTGGTCAGTTCCTGGACAGATGTAGGGCGAACCATTCTGGATCTCACACGTCGTTCCAATTCGTCCCAAAGATGGGGTTGAGATCAGGACTCTGGGCGGGCCAATCCAGTTCTTCAACCCGCATCTCGTCAAACCAGTCGGATATGGATCTTGCTTTGTGGCAAGGCGCATTGTCGTGCTGGAAGAGGAACGGCCCGTCACCGAAGTGTTCCCACCTTCTGGAAGTGCCCCGTTATCCAGAATGGTCCTGTAGCCATCAGCATTGAGGTTTCCGTCCACCTTGATGAGCGGGCCCAGTCCAGTGCAGGAGAAACACCCCCAGACCATCACTCCACCTCCACCAAACTTCACTGTTGGAACAACACATCCCGGCAGGAAGCGCTCTCCGGGCATTCGCCAGATCCAGACTCTGCCATCTGATTTCCACAACGTAAACCGTGATTCATCACTCCATTCCACACTTTTCCATTGGTTCAGTCTCCAGGCGACGTTTAGCATTGGCCGGAGTGATGCGGGGCTTGTGGGCAGCTGCTCTTCCATTGAAACCAAGTTTTTTTATTTCTCTCCGGACCGTCATGTCACTGACTTCAGCCCCTGTTGATGATCGAAACTCTTGGGCCAAGACATGCAGCGGTTCCTTACGATGCTGCTTTACTACCCTTCGTAGCACCGTTGGTCTCGGGGGTAAGCGTTGGTATTTTTCCTGGTCGATGGCTAATGGTGGTGTTCCCTTTTTTTCAATTGGGATACAATGTTTCCGACGGTTGAATTTGGTTGCTGGAGGATGTGTGACGTTTCTCTGATGCTTTTCCCGGAAAGGTGACATCCAATAATTAGTCCTCGTACGAACTCCGAGAGATCCTTCTTCTGTCGTGGCATACTGATGATATGTCATTTGTTCTACAATTCAACTGTGCTTGAAATGGATCATTCCATTAAAAAAATTATTTAAATTTTGTTGTTAACTTTAAATGAGTTTTTTAATGAAATGATCCATTTCCAGGTGTTTACAGGGGTGTCCCAACTCCTTTGATCATGTAGTGTACGTGTTAATTGATCAAATCACATAACCATCTTTAGTTACATTGTTGCTGAGAAAAGGTTATTTTTTAAACAGGGATCCAATCTGATATAGGTTTTTGCTTGGTGATTACGTTTTTCCTTTGGTCCTCGTACATAGAACCCAAGTGGGATCATTATATGAATTATCAATTATTTATGAAAACCCCATCAAATTTGGACCAATAATTTTGAGTTGCGAGGTAACAAATTCAAAGACAACGGACGCAAAAGCATTTTATAAGATACATATCAATCTATTTAAAAACCATTCTAGATGTCATAAGAAGAAACTGAAATTAATATACTTGCTTATATCGTTTGGAGTCATAGACAGGAGAATTCATCATTGGTGCTAAGATATCTGAAAAACGAAAATATAAATTTTGGGCAATAAAACAAGTTGTTAATCGTCTTTAAATGATATTGCTGCTTTAGAAGCTACTTTATGTTTTCAGCTTAATAAAAGAAAACCACGCTGCAAAATCGCAGCAAGAATAAAAACAATTAGAGGGACACACATATGGTAGTTTATAAAAATAATGTTCGTCAAAAAAATTGGAGGAAAGAAAATATTATATGTAGTCGAGAGCGATTTAAAGTGAAACTTATGAATTAACAAAAATTAAGCAAAAACTGTGGAATGGAACAACCAAAAAAGGAAACCTTTAATCCACAAGGAGAATTGAAATACCGTGATATTTATTGGATTAGAGATTCCCCTTTTTGGGCCATGAATTAAGGAGGCGTGCATTTAATACTTAACGCACTTATTATTTAATCTAACGTCTTTAAGATCTCTCCATGCGACGTTCAGTTTGAAACTAAACCAATTATATGCTCTATAATTAAAAGAATTAACATTTTTGAAAATACAAAACATTAAAAAAAAACAAAACCTGACGGCTTCTGCTGCCGCCTGTTAAGGCTATATGCTTTTACATTTTAAGACGTCACCAGCAATCATCAGCCTCATTTCCAGACGATGTATCACAGCTACGGCTGACATATTATATTTCTAAAATACCATTATATACCTTTATGTAGTTTTTAAAATAAAATGGAAAAAAAATTAGTCTTTCTCCGTCTGTTTTAAATGACCCAGTAGGAAATGAATTTTTTTTACACTTAAACCACTTTGACCATATCTCCTTACAAAGAGGGGAAGGGAAAGCTCACAATTGAGCACCACTACCACCACAAGAAATAAGATTGCAGAAGGACGAGATACCTATAGTTGATGATCGGACCCGTTCTCCGCAATGATGATGCCTTCCTTTCCTCAAATAATGAGGTTGTGAGTCTAAAACTAGCTCCAATGACCACAGACATCTCTTTCCTCTCCCCTTTCTGCTTCTGCTGTTGGACGCTCGAACCAGGCCTTCTCAGTCTCTTTCTCCCCTTTAGGCCTGATCATTAAGTAATATTTTGCCCTGTGTATCTGCTCTCTTAAGAGACTGCACAATGATTCTAAAAACTCCACTGTGGTGTCACTCCAATCTACTGAATACGACATGCCAAATGTGATATCTTCCGCTCTTTTCATTCCCATTGCTTTTGCTTACTACTATACACTATATGATCACAAATATCCGGACACATGCACGTTTGCACTCTAGCCACTCTAATCCCTTTGCCCGAATCACAGCTTCCACCCTTCGGGGAAGACTTTCCACCAAATGTTGGTAGGTACTTTCCGGAATGTTCCTCCATTTCTCCCGAAGAGCGAGAATCAGTTCAGGTACAGAAGTTGGCCGATGTGATCTGGCCCGCAAGCGTCTTTCCAATTCATCCCACAGACTCTCTATAGGATTGAGGTCGGGACTTTGTGCCGGCCAACCCATTTCTTCGACCCCTGAGTCCGCAAACCACTGCTGTACACGCCTCGCTTTGTGGCACGGAGCATTGTCGTGTTGGTAGAGAAATGGCCCGTTTCCGAAAAATTGCCACAACGTTGGAAGTGCACAGTTGTCCAAAACATTCAGATAACGGTCGGAGTTCATGATTCATTGCACAGGAACGAGCTGGCCCAGTCCGTACCATGAAAATGAGCCCCACACCATGACTCCTCCTCCTCCGAACTTGACTGTGGGCTCTGTGCACTCAGGTAAGAAGCGTTCTCCATGTATGCGCCAAACCCAAACTCGTCCATCGGATTGCCAGAATGTGTAGCGAGATTCGTCTGTCCACATTACACGTTTCCATTGGTCCATTGTCCAGTTTCTGTGGGCTTTGCATCACTCCAGACGTCGCTTGGCGTTGACCCTGCTGATGTGGGGCTTGTGGGCAGCAGCACGGCCATGGAATCCCATCGTGTGCAGTTCCCGACGAATTGTCATGGTACTGGCATCATTTGCAGAGGCGTTTCGAAACTCTGTGGCAATTTTTTTCCGCTGAGGACTTCCGGTTGCTGCGGGTGACACGACGAAGCACTCGACGGTCTCTGTCCGTTAGTTTCTTGGGTCTACCGGTTCGTTGTTGAACTGTTGTTGATCCCCGGGTCTTCCATTTCATAATGACATCGCCTACTGTTGACTTGGGTATCTGAAGAAGGCTGGAAATGTCACGCACGGACTTGCCACATAGGTGACATCCAACGATGGTTCCACGTTGGAACTCACTGAGCTCTGCCGAACGACCCATTCTTGCCAATGTCCAAGCAGAGTTGTGTCTGAAGGTGTGGGAAGCTATTTAAATGATGTGCAAGTCATTATCATGTGACATTGGGCCAATCGATGATCTGTGAGGGGTGTCCGGATATTTTTGATCATATAGTGTATTCTTACTACTCCAGTACTTAAATATTAATTATTATTACTAATCAGTATTATTAATTAATCAGTATTAATTCATTGATAAACTATTTATTTAAGAGCAGCTTACTTATGGAATTCTCTGGTGGAAAATAGAAGGCATTTACGACAAAAGGTGAATAAGCTAGCCTGAAATTAAGTAAATTCATTCATATTAAAGTGGAGCCTTAAGTTTTTAATAATTTTCCAATAAATATTTATAAGCATTTATTTCAAATTTTTAAATACAACTCTTTTGAATTACAGGTTCCCTAAAACCACAAAATTATAAACCAAAAGCAAATGGAGGGCTGGCCAGATAGCCATGAGAGCTGGGGCATAGGCTTTCCAGTTCTCGAATCGGTCTGGCTGCGGGTTTAAATCCCACTGTGAACATGGATCTTTTTGTATTTTTCCTTTGATAATTCGTTATTAGATTAGCCCTGTGTAGAGGACACAAATGAACTAGTTGTATGTTGTTGCTGTGCCCAAAAAATATAACGAACATCACAGCTTTCTTGTATTTATTTGAGTTTGATGAGAATTTGGTGGGAAAATATAATGAAATTTTTTTGCGAATTTTAAATGTTCCTGAATACATGCAAAAGTTGTAGATCATCTTTCAGTATAAAGACATTGTTTTAATCCAATTTTTAATTTTAAATAATCATGACTATAACTCGTGAGCCACTATTTTGGTTCACAAGTAAATTTAAGAATAGCCATGCCATTTAATAATGTATTTAAAAATGCAATATCTTTCACACCAATCTCTCAAATAGTCAGCTGAAAAATAATGCACAGTCGCTCATAACTCGCAAATGAAAAAGAAATATTCATTTTATTAGCTCAAAAACTTATATTTACTTTTCCATATAGTCATCATTTACAGCTACGCATTTCTCCCAACGTCGAGCCTGAAATGAAGAATTCTGGTGGTCTTTCCTTGAGTCACGACTTCACGACAACTTCACTGCATCATCCAAGGAGAAATGAATACCCTTAAGGCTACTCTTTAAATTTGGCACTTGATGAAAATTACTAGGATTCACTTTTTTTCCGCGGTTAAAAATTCAATCACTTCACATCTTAAATTCAATCTTAGAATCTTAATTCGGCTACTGAGAAAGAATACGAATGAACAGAATTCAACGCATCGCTGCATGTACGCATTTCCGTACTGTACCGTGTTCTGTTCTCGTGTTATGTGCGTGTATGCATTACTTTACAGCCGCCCCTCGTAGTTTGGAAATGATATCATTTAAATTTTTTCTCGATCGCCTCTGATGCCCGAGGACGCGGGTTCGACCCCGGCCGAAAACGACGAGGATTTCTAAATAGTTGGAGTTTGTATTGTTGCAACGGCGCTGCATGAAAATCGTATTGTTGAAAAATGGCGCCCGCTTAATCAACAGAGCAGAAATGCAAGGTTGTCGAATGGTATTTCGAGACAAAATCACCTGTAACCGTGCAAAGAAAGTTCCGGAAGGAGTATAAGTGTCGAGACGCACCAGGCAGGCAAGCAATCATGGATTTTGTCAAGCAATTTCGTGCCACTAGATGTGTTAAAGGCAAGAAAAAAGGCGGGAGCGAAGCTCGTGTTCGAACGGCCGAAGTTGTCGAAAATGTTCGCACAAGGTCGGTCGATTCCCCTACCAAAAAATCTCTTCGCCGCCTATCCATTGAAGAAGGGCTGTCGTATACCACGACGTGGCGAATTTTGAAAAAGGATCCCGTATAAGATCCATGTTTATCAGGAGTTAACAGACACTGGAAGACAGAAGCGACAACAATTTGCGACGGAGTTTGGAGCAGAAATGGAAGCCAATCAGGACATTGTGGACAACCTGTGGGTGTCAGATGAGGCCTTCTTCCATCTGTCAGGTGACGTTAATAAACACAACGTTCGTTTTTGGGGTTCCCAGCACCCTCATGAGATCCATAAGTCACCTCTTCATCCACGAAAGGTTATGGCTTGGTGCGCGATTTCCAAAAGAGGCATCATTGGTCCGTTCTTTTTTGAGGGCACCGTAACGTCACAGGCTTACCTTAACATGTTGGAAACCTTCTTCATCCCCAAGCTGCGAAGGAGGCGTATACCGCTTCGACATCAATGGTTTCAACAGGACGGGGCTAGGCCTCACACCACTAATGAAGTGCTAGACTTTCTCAATCAGAAATTCGGAAATCGTGTCATTTCAAACAGGTTTCCAGAACGATTCGGGGGTGGCTTTCTTTGGGCCCCCTACGAGTCCTGACCTAAACCCATGTGATTTTTATCTCTGGGGGTTCCTTAAAGACAGTGTGCTCACTACAGCACCAAGAACCCTTGACCAGCTGCGACAAAGCATCATCGACTGCTGCACCCTTGTGGATGCAGAAATCCTGGATAGAGTTATGAACAACTTCACCATTCGGCTACGAGCAGTTCAAAACGTTCGTGGTGGCCACATTGAGCATATCATCAAGACTTTTCCACGGGAATAAAAACTCCTAACTGCCTAAAATATCATACTGAAATGCTAAGTTTGTAAACATTAATGGGTCAATAAATCATAGTACTGAAATGGCCAGAAATTGACTGAATCACCCTGTAAAATCACCAAATATCAAAAATATTTTATCTCTCATAGTTTAGCTAATTAAATTTTTATTTGTACGTTTGGTTCACAGATTAATCGGATCGGATTCTCATGCTAACCTAGATGTTATGCTTTGGCAAAAATTTATATTGGTTGATGTAAGGCAAAACCTCGTGTGAAGAAACCATTTTCAAACATTTTCACTATTTTATTAAAATTTTTATTTTATTCAGAAACTTATAATACACAAATTAAGAAATAATTTTTATTACTTTAAAGTTTTATTACAAAAAATGGGTGTATCTCATTAAACTGCTGAGTCCAGTTATTAGGAGCTTTAGCATAAAAGCTACTTATAAGAATGCGCCCTTGGTCTGTACGTTTATCCGGCCGTCCGTCCGTCCGGCCGCCGTTCGCACGATACCTTGACAACAGATTAACATTTTCAAATTCTGTTTTCAGAAATATGACCAACAAAGTCTTAGCTCGGCCGTATCAACTTTTCAGAATTTTTCGTGGACCCCTTCAAGTCGAATTCACGTGCTAAAATAATGAGTGTAAAGAATACCAAGCTAATGGCATGTCATTAGCTTTATCGGCTATCGATTTATGAATCGATTTATCAAGAAGGAATACATTGTTACTTTCTGTTCATCTTTTAAGCATTACTGACATCGGCGCGCACACGTGATATCGCTTTGTCGACGTACGATTGCTAAAGTGCTCATAGCACAGAATAAGAGTAATTTTGCTCCGTGCTCATAGTCTAAATTATTAAGTAGCGGAAGAATGGAGCAACTTGTTGGTTTTATTATGTCAGTCCTTCATAATTTCTACACTTTTTGAGGTAGAAGGTTGAAATTAGGAATGTAGCTTCCTATGGGCATGTCCACCTGCACTATTTAGTTTAGTTTTGATTGATACAATGGGGTCGGAATTACGGGGGTGGGATTCAGAGAGGACAGCATATCTATGTGCTATTTAGTACGTAAAGGCGTGAAATTCAGTATCCAGATTCCTCTAGGCAAGATCTACATGCTATGAAATTTAGCCCCATTTGTTCCATTGGGGTGGGATTTGCGGGGGTGGCAGTCACTTGGTCCTTAGAACTATGGCAACATATGACATGTTATATATCATACGTTCGGAAACGATGAGAAAGGAAAGAAGATAACGAGGGTTTTTACATTTTATACATATTACGTTCGAGAAAGTCAATTTTTTTGATTAAAAAACTTGGGGAGAGCCAAAAGTGCAGATAAAGGGGTAAAAATAGATGATCGCAGGATCTGCTACTTCCCTCATCCTAATTTATTTTTAATAAATGTATTTCTGCTTCACTGCCAAAGCTCCTCCTTGGAATGTTTACCAGATTTTTATTAAATTTTGATCTCTATCTTAATCAAATACAAATTAGTAAGAAATTCTTATAAGCTAATTTCAGCTTTATAGAGTAAATATAAGCCGTGTTCTGGGAGTTGACAATGTGCCAGCTGCATCGGGAGTCCTTTGCAGAGAATTGTTCCCTTCGCATCACTGCATTCGATTCTAACACTAAGTGCGTCTATATCTTTGTGTGTGTGGGTGTGTGTGTGTTTGTGTGTGCGTGTGCGTGTGTATGTGTTCAAGACAGCAACTATGCAACAGATAATAAACTCTTCTGCTGACAGGATTAATTTATATAATGAAGGTTGTAAATTTCTATACAGCTTGGACTTTCACTTGGACTTTTCATCGTTTAAGGTCAAAATGGCAAGCAATTTAAAGCACTTATTTTAAATTATTCAGCTTTAATGCTCGTTCTTTGTTGCTCGATTCAAAAAAGTCTCGAGTTCAAAAAAACTTTTGGTATTTGACGAGATCAAGAAAAGTTCTATGTATTTCTTAGGTTTAAACACTTCTTGTGGTTTATGAAAATAGGCAATTCGGAAATAACCAATTTAACGTTTATCATTTGCTTTTAACGTCTTTATGTGAAAGCAAGAATCAATTTATCAGAATCCATTTCCTGGGATCGCTTAATTTCCGTTATTTTTTTAATAATTTATATTTTAATATATTTTCAGAGCAACCCTGAGAATGTTTTTCTCTATAAACGTCACTATTGATTCAATTTTCTTGAGGTTAGCATTGCAGGAGATTAACTTCCTAGCAACCTATGAATTCAAACTTTCTAAATTACTAACCTCAGTTCATCATTTGTGTAATAACTTCAACGTGTTCCAAATGTCTTGATTGCTAGTTATTAGGAGCTTTAGCATAAAAGCTACTTATAAGAATGCGCCCTTAGTCTGTACGTTTATCCGTCCGTCCGTCCGCCGTTTGCACGATAACTTGAAAACGGTTAACTTTTGCAAATTCTGTTTTCAGAAATATGACCATTAAACTCTTAGCTCGGCCGTATCAACTTTTCAGAATTTTTCGTGGATCCCTTCAAGTCAAATTCACGTGCTAAAACAACGAGTGTAAAGAATACCAAGCTAATGGCATGTCATATAACAACCGATTTATCAAGAAGGAATACATTGTTATTTTCTGTTCATCTTTTAAGCATTAATGACATCGGCGCGCGCACGTGAAATCGCTATGTCAACGCACGATTGCTCAAGTGCTCATAATCTATATTATTCAGTAGCGAAAGAATGGAGCTACTTATTGGTTTTATAATGTCTTAACTGTGTACCTCTTCATAATTTCTACAATTTTTGAGGTAGAAGGTTGAAATTCGGAATGTAGCTTCCTATGGGCTTATCCATCTGCATTATTTAGTTTGGTTATGATTGGTACACTGGGGTCGGAATTACGGGGGTGGTATTCAGAGAGGACAACATATCTATGTGCTATTTAGGTACGTAAAGGCGTGAAATTCAGTATCCAGATTCCTCTAGGCAATATCTACATTACTATGAAGTTTAGGCCCAGGTGTTCCATTGGGGTCGGATATACAGGTGTGATAGTCACGTGGTCTTTAGAACTATGCCAAAATATGGCTTGTGATATATCATACGTTCGGAATTGATGAGAAAGGAAAGGAAATACGAGCTTTTTCACATTTTCTGCATATTATGTTCGAGAAAATTAATTTTTGATTAAAAAACTTGGGGAAAGGTAAAAAGTGTAGATAAAGGGGTAAAAATAGATGACTTCAGGATCTGCTACTTGCCTTACCCTACTCGGGGGGAGGGGGGATTAGTTTTTTTAATAAATGTATAAATGTATTTCTCCTTCACTGCTAAAGCTCCTCCTTGGAATGTTTACAAGATTTTATTATTTACTTTGGAATTCATTTTCTCCGATGTAGTAATTTATTTCGATTTTGATGAACTTTTATGTACATTAGAGCAAAGTCTCATTTTACGAATATGGACGGAAATCATTCATAAGCGTTTCTATCACATTCTAGTAATCCGTTATCAGAGTTTAAAAAAATCACCGAGTTCACGTTCACTTTTCATTATTCGGAATATGTTTATATGCGTGGCATATGTCCTTCCGGGATTTTGAAGTCTGTCCATGCAGTAGAGAGTCACGTATAAAAGATAACATCATACCGACGGAGGAAACGTAGGAGTTTGTTTGTGACAGAAGCCGTAGCGTAGTTGCTCGTATCAATGCCTATTTACCTCAGCGTTGGGTTGGGCATATATTTGACGAGAACTCGCCTCTCAGATCACCCGATCTCACTCCGTGTGACTTTTTCCTTTGGGTTATGTAAAAGACAGCGTTTACGTGCCTCCTTTAGCAAAGACTTCCCTAAGCTTCTTCGAGGAATCGAGTTACAAGGGGAGGATAGATCGGACATTTGAAAGGTAGGTAAAAATTTGGATATTTACTCTGCTCACTGACATGCCTCATATTCGTTTACGTGATTCGGTCCATGAGCTACTGAGCTTCGAAATCTCGGAGGGATTTATGCAACGCGTTGCATTTCCTGCTTTAAAGGAATCCAAAACTCATAAAACAAACCGTTAAAACAAATTAATGTTGTATATACTAAGACAATAGTAAAAATAACATATTTTAAATATAAATACAAAATAACGAATATACTCACTCAGTTAAATTTAGATTTTTATACGTTTCATTCAAATTTTTTATATATAAATAGCGTTTAAACTGATTTGCTGAGAAAAAGTTCTCCATATGATTATTGGTAATCTGAAACTATGAAAAATAAATTTTCAATAAATTCTTTGTGGTAAATTCGCTGATTAAAAGTTTCTGAAGAATTTTGCGACAAGAACAGGAAGCACCTTAATTTCCTTAATTCGAGTTATCTCTTAGAGAAATTTATTACTAAACATATTTAGAATGTAGAAAAAAACGAAAGATGAGACACAAAAATTCGAAATAAAGCTAAATTAGGCACAGAGTAGTAAGATCCTGATTTAGCTCTGTGTCCAGTTTTAAACATATTCAACCCAGTCTTACAAATGGTAACAGTTAGTTACATGGGGAGTATGATCAAGAGGCTAAAATTTGTGTAGTCATTTGTAATTTTTAACAGATGTCACTTCTATTTTAAACAAAAATAATTATTTTTGCAGTAAATAATTTTTACGCAGTATTTAACTCTAAAACACTAAAGTAAACATTAAAATGCCGTTTCTTCGTGGAAAGAATTGGTTAAAGGGACAAGCTATAGAGCGGGAATTTTAAGTTAGAATAGGTTTAATAATATGCTTCTAAACATGATTTCCGTAAGGAATTTCTAAGACTAATATTCCAGCCCATCCTAAATCAAATCGTAATTCTGTACGCTTGCGATTGAAGTTCATTTGGGACGAGATTCCTGTGAGGACATGGATCCCAAAAAATGCAAAACAATGAGCATTTAGGGATACAATAAAATATTTTGTAATCAAATTTATTTTACAGAAAAACTGGTTCTCCCCTACACGTTTAAATACCTCCATAATTATATGCATTTATCTCTGTAGTTCTTTACAGCGAATTAGTATTTTCATTACAATTTAATATTAATCCAGAAATTTGCAACAGGAAATGCCTTTAACGGGCCATGTGTTCTCATTGTACATTCGATTTTAACCTGCGACTTAACTCAATAAAATTTATGAATTGAAGTGATAGAGTTATCTTCAGATTTCATTGATGTGATATATTGAGTGGTGAAATTTCCAACACAACACCATTTCGTTTAATAATGCATCAGCTCTCACATAACTTCAGATAACAAGGCAAGTTTATTTTCATCAAATTTTTACGGTAAACACAAACAATAAAATTTTAACTTTATCCGTTACAACGCAAAGAGTAACCAGATTATGCCTTTTGGGCAAACAGGCTGGAAATCCATTTTAAACATGCTTCGTATTAGATTTTTCACGTTTATAGTTATTTATCAACTAAGTAAAAGTTTCAATGGAAAAGTAAAATGAAATTTATAGAGTAATCGAAAAGTTAAGAGAAAATGATTAAATTTAAAGGCTTGCTTACATGTTCGTAATAACTGTCCAATAGAATGGAGTTGTCCACCCACGATGGATAAGCGCAATTTATTTTCATATTCTCTAGCTGATATAAAAAAATCATAAGATGAAAGGATTATTGAATCTTCTCAGGCTGATGTACTTCATTTAAGATGCATAGTGATGTGCTGTCAACAAAATTCACTGGCAACATTGAATATTTTTAAAATTTAAATGAGATTATGAAATATATTTTGATTTATAGTTTAATTTAAAGATGTGATATCAAAACCAGCTTTTTAGTTAATATTAAAATTGAAATTGGATCCAGAATCTGTCGTTAGCAAATAATATCAATGACTACAATTTCTAACATCTTGTTGCATAAACATTATTTTCTTCTGTAGAAAATATACTTAAATAGTAACAATTTAAGCTTTATAATGAGCTGTATACTATAATTTAAAAGCTAGAATCTTTTGAATGGTAGGAAGGCACAACTGTATACATGGTGTACTTATACGGTACTTATTCTCTTTTGCTTACCGTTTCAATTTTGTCAAAATTCTTTAAAAGTGAAGTCATAAAATAGATTTCTTTTACATGTTTAAAAAGAAAATAAATCTTCCTAGTAGAAGTCTTCTTTTTAAAGCATACATTAAAATGATTACTAAACATCATCGAAAATTTTTGGATATCATTATCCAAATACACAGTTATGCAGAAACAAATGTGTTAAAAATGCATGCAATAATATTTTTTATACTTTAATGAAAATTTCTACAAATTTAGCATGTTTACTTATGTTAAGTGCATCTCAATTTTAAAAGTCAAAGTTCCCGTCTAGAGGACAAAGGGTATCATGAGTTCAAAGTGTAGAGGCCAAAACAGCCAATGTTGACGAGACAAATTTTTTAGCATGCAGGTGATGCAGGGCGTACGAAGAAGGGCGTCACTAGCGTCAGCTTTAAATTGCAATACTCTCTATGTAGTCGTTCATAGTTCCTGATGATGAGTTAATACTCGAAACGTGTTGAACAGTCAATAAAGACGCTACCAATATTGCTATTCCTGGACCTTCTCTTTTTATTTAATCAAGTCAGCAATATAGAACAGAATGCAACCTTTGAAAAATTTTTGTCATATTTTTTGTACTACGAGTCTTGGTGATAAGACATTTGTAAGATTTAAGAAAGCTTGCTTTCAGTAAAGTTTTCAGAAATAAAAAAAACAAAATTTTTTAAACTTTATATAATTTTTTCATATAAGAAAACATCAAAAATTCCTTTTGGCATTTTTTAAATAACATCTTTTTGTTATCCAAGCACATTGAAATTTTGCATTTTTCTTTGGAAACTTAAAAACGTTCTTCCCTTTGCAATTTTGTAGTAGCATTTTCGTTTTTAAAATAAGTCCTTACATTATCATGCGCAGTAAAGAAAGTAAATATCGATAAAGAGTAAAAAATACATGATTACCTTTGATATCGCATGGTTCTTTGAAGGCTCATCCAGCCAGGTCAAAGATTTAACATGTCCCTTAAATAGTTTCATGATTTCTTCTGCCACATTTCTCGTCTGGGAATTAATGGAATAATAATAATAAGCCTTCAAATGATAAACTTTAATTCACTATTCTGAGTGTAGCTGTCCTTCATATTATTAATCAGATAAGCGAAAAATTTCTCCGCAGGGATATTAAACATCCAAGTTTAATTTATTACTGCAAACATTTTTGAAAAGTAGTACAGAAAATTGCTGCGTTTGCTAAAATGTTGTTAGCATGATTAAAATAAATATTTGAAAACAAATCTAATATTTATTTTAAAAGTGAACAAATGATTAATAAAAGAATCCTCAATTTCGTTAAAAAGAAACAACTTTAAGGTTTATAATATTATTTAACGTTCGTTGTTTTCTGTTTTTAATTAATACACTGTATATTGCTGATATAGAATATTTCCAAGAAATTACTCTCTATAGAGAACTGGGGTCATGTTGTTTATTATATCAATTTATTCCATAAATGTTGTTTTAAAAAAAAAAACAACCATAAATTGAAATTGCTCTCTGTTGAAAGTAAAGAAATACGGGAGGGGGGTAAAATAATGAAATATATTAACTTGACTAACATGGACTTGAATTCGCCTAGAAATGGAATGTACATTGCACTTAAGTTAGCCAGAGAATTGAACTCATTGTTGCAGCATTGTTTTCTCCATGTTGCATTCACCTAGGTTATCTATCAGTGGCTCATCCATGCAGCTGAGCCATGAATATTCTCTTTATGAAGCTTCCTCCATACGGACTTACGAAAATGCAGATTCAGCTCTTTCTCATAGATGTCAAAGTCCTTTTTAATGCTTATATCTGTCTATCGCAGCCAAAAAAAAAAGTTTTCGATTAGGGAGGGGGGGCGGGGATGCAGTATCCGCATCAACAGAATCGTATGACAAAGTGCTTACGCTTTCGTCCGCAAGGATGTTTAGAAGAATGATTTACCTTGCGCCATAATAAATACATGCTTAATAATCTACTTACATCTAGCTTATAAAAATTTTTTTTTTAAAAAAAATATCAGTTTTATTTTTATGGGGAGGGGGCAAAAAAAAAAATAATCACCTTTCCCATTCAAAATAAGTAATGAGTTCAAATTAACCGACATTATGACAATTTGTTTTAAAAAAAGATTAAACCAAAAGGTTTTCAACAATTCCAAGGTAAACATTACTTACAAATTCTATTTCATTATTTTTTAAGAAACGTTCCGAATATTCTTTTATCAAAAGGTATGGAAACCAGCTCTTGATGTTCTCTAAACACTTTTCAGATCTGCAATTAGCAATAATTATGCCGATAAAAATTCTACAGCAACAAAAATTAAGAACATGAATTAATATTTAAAAAAGGAACCCCTCTGAGATAGGTAGTTAAGATATACAGTATTTATTATTTGCATAGAGTCTGAAAAGCTATATAATATTTTAATATGATATTCCTTTAAACTTATAAGCTTTTAGAAAAGCGAAAGAAATGTTAGATAAAAAAAATTGAGAAAAGAAAAATTAAAATATTAAATATAAAATTAACAGTAAGAATTCGCTTTTACCTTGGGATATTACTATTAGAAGGTTTCAATGAATTGGGAAAAAACGTTTTTGGTCGTCCACGCCCAGGCCTACAAGATAAAGGAAGAATTATTAGCATCTCCAAGGCTACCTAGAGAATTCTCAAAGATAAAAGCTCCACAGAGTGAACTTTTGGTGTAGTCATATGAATAAAAAATTTCTCATTCAATATAAGATGATTATTAAGATGACGATTATAATCATTTATAATTATAAATCACATTAAGATGATTGGCTTATAGTTCTTAATTTTAGAGAAACATTATTACAGTTTTAAATCAAACAAAATTACAGTCTATCTCATTATGTAGGGGCTGCTAGCCTATTTCTTTTGTACCCTGAAGAAGGCGGGAATAAAGCCGAAACTAGTTGTTTTTTTAAAACTAATATGTTGTACTGTAAGGCCTCTTTTAATTTTGTTATTAAAAACAGTACAGAGAACAGCATCCTCGCAGATTTAAATCAAACGTAATTTCTCCTGTATGTTCTATAGGGTTCTATTCCTTATATTTTAAAGGTTAATCAAGACTTTAATAAATTCAAAGACATTTCTTTTAGAATTAAAAGAAGGAGACATACTAGCTCTGTTTCCCTTATGCTCCTTCATTCGGTTTTTGCTTTACTGCAATTTTCATGCAAATTAGCTATCAAAATGCTTTGTGCTAGCATGCACATTTGAAAGTACAGTCATGGACAAAAAAACACTCTCTCACTCTGTACTGTTATATTTTTAAAAGAGCGTTTAATACTTTGCCACTAGGTCTCTGATATCGTTTAGTTCAGTCAGAAAATAATCTAAATTTTTAACCAATAAAATCCTACCATCCTATTTTAAACGCTTATTTAAAAATATAGCAACACAGAGTGAGGGAACATTTTTTTTGTCCATGACTGTACATGTTTTACATAATGTGTCTGTGAAATTGGATTTGGCTAACATCTGTATTATGCGTGCTGCATAGCTGTGGACTGTGGAAGGGAATAAGTTGCATTATCGTCACATTTTGCTGCAGATGCTCATAGAAAAATATGTGAGCCTATACTATGGAGATGATTACTTAACAGTACGTGTATGTCAAAAGGGATATGCCAAATTTAATTCTGGAGATTTTGACATAAATGATGCACCCCGCTCTAGTCGTTATAAAATGATTAATTCAAATGACATTGAGGCCATGATCGAAGCAAATCTATCCTAATCGGTGAGAGAGATTGCTACAATGGTGTCGCAAGCTTTTGTGTGGGCTATTCGCAAGGGTGTCGTATTCCACCATGACAACGCCAGACTGCATACATCTTTAACATCTCGAAATAAATTGCTTAGTGTTGGCTGGGATGTTTTGCTTCATCCTCCGTACTCACCTGATCTGGCCCCTTCAGATTATCATTTATTCAGGTCACTGCAGAACTCTGTCAATGGGAAAACCTTCAAAGATGATGAGGCCGTTATAATGAAGTTGGCGGAACGATGACAAGAGATCACAGATAAAAATGGGCAATATGTAATTGATTGAAATTTACCTTACGTTTCAATAAAGTGTGTTTTGTTATAATCCAAAAAACCGAATGAACTTATTTGCCAACCGAATACAAATTTTCAGCGAAACACCATATACTCGTATATGGAGACGATTCGCTATTTTTAGGAATTTTAATACTTGTGAAAATATTACATAAGGAGTTATTGGGTATTTAACAAACATCACTTACCTTGGCGCGTCTGGAAACGTTGGTATGAAAGAGATTGTTCGTGATTCAAACGGGATTTCTTTTAATGCGAATAAAACGAGGTCGAATATTTCAAAATTAATAAGAGTTCTATAGAAAATAAATATAAGAAACTTTGTGTGCTGTTTTTATGTTTAAAAAATATTATGACATTTATAAAAAAGTAAATCAACAACGTTATTTACAAGCTTAAAACCATTCTTTTTTCGTCATTTCAATGTAAATAAATAAGAAATTATTAAGAGAAGGGGAAAAATGAAATTTTGGGCAATTTCATTGTACTGATGTCTTGATTGTGTTGTGATTAAAAAAAGGTTCCAAGAACCTATATGACATTTTCTTAACGAGCATTTGAACAATATGCAGCTTATAAAGTTCTCCAAATCACCATTCAATGATAAATATATCTTGTCTATTTTTTTACAATCATTTGCTGCATTTAGAAAAAAAGCTTATACAAAGTCAAACATGCAATTAAAGTTGATAGTATTGTTGTCATCACATCTAAAATAAAACTTTCCTGTCATTAATTATATTATAATCAAAAAAGTGCACCTCATCAGTAGTCAACGCGATTCTTTAAAAGGTTCCCGGCATATTTGGAGAAATATCAAAAACTGAATGAAACTTGTAACGGTGTAGAATTTATCCCTATAGCGAATAGCTCAACCCTGCCTGAACTGCCTGATTTAGCAAATGATTAGCGCTTCTCGTTCGATAACAAATTATAGTTTGATAAGTAAAGGGAATTTGTTAAAACTAGAATAATCAAATTAAAATACTGTAACTCAAACTTGAGTGACCAATGAAAACTCTGTCTATTATGAAGAGAAATCGCTAAATGATAAAAGACAAAGCTGGCAGAAGGGAACTCTGGCGGAGGTTGGAAAAAAATTAAATATACCGGATTTCTGGCTATATCATTTAGCCTATTATTATTTTTTTTCCTTTAGATTTTATTACAGAGATTAAAATTTTGAAAAATAAGCTGTTTATCACTCAGAAAAAGGCCAAGAATTACCAAGAAAATGAAACTTTTATGTAGAGATATTTAAATCACTCTTTTATCCAAGAAACATGGTAGTTTTCAGTAGTTAATAGCAACTCTTATTTCTTGGCGTTTAATTGTATACATCGTCAACAAGTGTGGAAATTTTTGAGCGAATAAAAAATTTATTCCAACTTTCGGAAACAGATAAAAACTTTATGCCAACTTTGTCTACAGCAAAATACGTCTGATTGCATGCTTAGTGAAATTTGCCAATTTCAATTTGCCAATTTACCGTATACAATGACCGCGATGTTAGAAACGGCAGAAAGATTGACACCAACGGCTGAAGCGACCTAATTATATCATCAAGTATCGATTGCTGCATACCAATGTTAGGATGCAGCTCGGATACGATATGCGTCAGTGGCTTGCGAATTTAAGTAATTCTCATGAATTACCTTGATGCAGATCATCTCCTAGACATATAATTATCATGCAAAATTATAAACTGGTATGAGAAAAAATATTGCATTTTCAAAAGCCATTCGCTTTTTCATTTCAAATGGTTATGGGCAACATGAAATATGAAAATAGTTGATACGACTCTAGTTGGTGCATTGCTTTCTATGTCATATATAAAAGTCCAATTACAAATGATACTTGCCGATAAGGGATATATATGTCAGTCATGATTAGCTGGCTATTATATGATATGTACATAATTGTAGAAGGAAATGTGAATCGATAGCTTTCTGAGAGCTTTTTGGGAAAATTTTTGAACAGAGAAGATGAAAATCATTCCTAATCCCCCCTATTATATAAGTGCAATGAAGCAACGCTTGCTTAACATTGCAATGGACGCACAAATAAAACTATAAATTCAAAAATAGGATGTCTAATGAGAAATTCGCAGAGGAAATTGTCTAATTTGGATTTTTGGTTACTTTTTCGATCTTGCTGACTAAGCAATAGATAGAACAAAGCGGTTCCCTTTTCAATGTAAGAGCAAGCAGACTTTTCTATACCTTTTTATGCGATTTTCTTGCTACATCATCAGCATTTTTTCTAAAATACATTAAAATGCATTATGTCTAGCATTCAAATGTTATTAACTCGGGTGTTATAATATGACCATATCTATTAATTAGAATATGAAAACTCGTGAGTCTTACCTGCTGCTGAAGCTGTCCAAAATTGTGTATAAGTTTTCAAAGTAACTTTTTCCAAAGACAAGAATCTCAGTCGCATTGTCAAAAATCTTCACATTTTGGAAATATGCGTTTAGGAATGGAATGAAATCAATCTAAAACATATTAAATTTTGCGCTTTTATTTTTTAAAATTTGCTATCTAATTCTGAATTGGAAATGGAGATCTAAGACATTTAATTTATAAAGATTGAATTCCAGAACGTCACTTAAGAATTGTTGAGAGTGAATGCTTAATTCTACTTTAAAATTCTCAATCCATTTCCGCGAATGCGATATCCAAAGTTGTTATTTAAGTTATAAAGATCGATCTGACTATATGCCAAATGCTTGAAATATTTTAATATCGTGCATGTGATATAGGTACGAAGACTAACTCTAATTGTGACGTTATCGATTATTAATTCCGACTAAAGCTGTCAGTTCTATTGCAGAAACCTGTTTATCAGTTCCTTCGCCACCTTTTAAATCAAGAACTGATGTTTTCATCAGTTTAAATGGGCGTTTAATGCAGTTTTCTTTGAAAATCTTCGAAACGTTGGCAAGACAAGAGTAACATTCGGGATGGGAAGATTTACATCACATTTAATAAATGCCAATGTCATTCAAATCTTCCATTACACCTGAAGGCAATTTATATGATTTGAATAGGGATTTGATTGACGGCTTCAATTAAGTGTATAGTCGATTCTTATTTTAAGAGTTACATTATACATTGTTTCTCATCTTCTAATGCATTTTAGCCGATTATTTTAAATTGAGAAACATGTCCATCAAACTTTTACACTTAGAAATTCACATAAATTCTCCAATAACATTTTGCGCCATTTCTTCTGGAATACTCTTTACGGTTTCTCCAGATGTTAGGCTATAAGCTTATGTCAGTCAAATGTGCTACAGGATGTGGTAACGTTTTTTTTTTTTTTTTTGAGAGAAACTCAGATAGAAGAGATGAACGACTTACCATATTACTAAGTCTCGTGTAACTAATAAAAGAACAAAGTGGTACCCGACAATGTAATTGTCAAACGTACCTTTCCGGAAGACAGATTTAGAACGGACTCTCTTTGCCAGAATATTAAGGGACTTTCCAAAGATACCAAGAAACGGGTAGATGAAGTAATGTTCCTAATGCCATGTATAAAAATCAGTACATATATCGCATACATTATTTCTTATTATGTAAAAATTATAATTACAATACTATGTAAATGCAACCGCTTCAGAATCAACCAACTACAGGGTTATTCATAATTCCCTCTGGAGTTTTATCACAATGGATTGGGCAAAAACCAGGACAGATACACGAAAAACACTCATATATATAGACACATAGTCAGTGAAAGTGTGATATGTTTAGATTTAAAGAAAAGGCAAAAAATAGAAATTGTTCCTAAATACAATGGATTATAAAATGGATAGCAATGTTTTTATTTGAACATAACATTTTTAGAATAATGCAAAACAATGGTTGTACAATAAATGTTGGTATAATAAATGTTAAATTGCCTTCTTGGTCTATGCACATCTATAAGCGTAGTTGCAGAGACCTTTCTGAATGCAGTATAGTTCTCTCCTCCAACGCACTGCACGCAGTTCAATTCCTGCGCTGCATATCTTCTGGTATTATTGATCGATTTCTGTAAACTGTATATTTAACAGTCCTCCAAAGAATTCAGTCAACGAATGCGTTTAGGCATTGTTGAAAAACTGTGGCACGGAAAACTAAAGCACCATTTCTACAAATACTGCTCACACGGAAGTGAAATAGTTAAACTATCAACCAACCATACGTTTACCTATTTTAATAGATGTCCTGGGCTTATTGTTGCACAAACTTTGCCTTGCACGTTGTTGATGAGATACCTACTATTAGTGTGCGGTGTCATCATTTTGAATATCGATTATTATCGATAATTATTATTTTCTCGAAATCTCAGAAATTTCGTCTACCTTTGTTTTCGTTTAAATTGATGAACAATTTCTGTTTTTTGGCGTTTCTTGAAATGCAAACATATCACACTTCACTGCCTCTATTTCCTAAAGTGTTGGATCAATTGAAAGAAACATCAAGAATAAAACTTTTCTCAAAAATTGTATACAATCTGAAAACATCGTTAAAAATAGGGGTTTTTATTGCACATTTCAAAATTGATGGCCGTATTCGAAAATGGTTTCGGGTTTTTCGGAAGTGGAATACACATAAAAAAGCCCACACATAAATGTACAATAATTCTTCCATTGAAAATACTCTGTCAGATTTATATTTTAGAAGTTGGCCATTAGTTCACTTTAGGTAAGACACCCTGTTTTACTTAATAGTAATTAAATTTGTAGTTTCTTAAAAGAAAATTATTTCAGTTCTTACCCGAGATAAATTATGAAACTCTTCAAGGGTCATTTTTTGGTGTAGATCTCCTTCGGTCTCATTAGCTGGAATAATATCCTAATAAATACATTTATAAGTATGAATTTTAATAAAAATTATTTAATTATATACAATAAAACAGTATAGTTTAACCTAACTCAAGTCAACTGTTTGTCCAATACTAAGCATCCAAAGAGAAGTAATGAGAAGAAGGGGAATTTGGACGAGACTAATGACAAAGAGAGAAGAAAATGCCAGGAGAAATGAGGAAGAAAGGGTGGAGGCTGGAAAAAATGTAAATAATTTAAGAGATGATGAAATATTAGGAGAAGGAGGTAAATAATTCGAGAGAGAGAGATTATTTATTTATTACTTAATGCTAATATATTGCTCTACCATTAATATCAACACGACTACATTGTGCAGAAAAATAGCTTTTTTTATAAATTGGTGGTATTGGTGGCTTTTATGATGGTTTTTCAATATCCCTAAAGTGACAATAGATTTTATATTTTTTTCATATATTACAGGTGGAATTTTATATTTTTTTCTTCTATTCGGCCTTTAATGAAAAAAAAAATTAATGAAAAAATTATTAATTTAGATTTATATATAATTTCACAAAAAAATGGCTGTTTTCCTCATTATGTGCCACCCTTCTGATAATTCCGATTCTGTCACGCTAATCACAAAAACAGTTGTACCACGAAAAAATGGCGGCAATTTCAAAATGTCAGTTCATTTTGGGACATCCTTTATCGTCCCAATAAATGAAGCTTCATGGAGATATTGCCATGGTATGGAGGTTGGTTTTCATGCTTAGATTTCGGTTCATTAGTCATTGACAAACCAAAGAATGCTGTGATATATACTGTAATTATGCGCATCCAAAATTACTGTAGTACTTTGGGGTAGGTCTATTCCTGTATCAGGAAGAAATGCCCCTAGCCATATTACTTGGGATTTAACACAGGTACACAGTTTTCGTAAAATTTTCACCATTTTTGAAATGAATTTTTACAATTTCTACGCGTAGTTTGATTGTGTAGGTTTGCATAATCTAACTTCAATGTTTAATAATGACAGCATATAAAAATCTCTACTCTGGTTGTACCACGAAAAAATAGAAGCAAATTCAAAATGTCAGTTCATTTTGGGACACCCTTTACAATGTGCAAGAAATTTAATCCCCCAAATATTGGCCTATTCAGCAATAGCCATTATAATGTTATAGTATGAACCTCAACTTATCTGTCCATAGGCCTCGTTTTCACTATATAGAATCCGCACATCTACACCATATCATTCAGCGATGATCGTCTTAACTCATGTCTTGCGGGTTTCCTTCGCAATGTGCCAACAATGACAATCTTCACAGTTTTCTCATATGAGTTTTGTTTTGACTTTTGATAACGGCGAAGTGCTGTTTGCGCATAGAATTTTTCACAGAGCATTCTTGTCTTTTGTAAGGTTTTTATGGTTTACAAGGCCATTTGTGGGCATTTGAATTACTTTACTCTTCAAATTGATTAGGGCATTAATAAAGTCATAGCTACTAGAGTAACTATTGTCATGTGGCATCCTACTGTCATTTCACATTAAAATTTATTTATTTCAATGAGCACAACATTTTGCATTCCCACTTGTGCAATTTTCTCTTCGAAGACCAGCGTGCATTTTAATAACAGATTTATTGAGATTTTTATAGGACCTGCTTCAATATGAAAGGCTACTTGAACATTGATGCTAGAGCAATATCAAATTTATGAAAATATTTTAATTTCTAAACTGAATCTCACTTCTACTGCTTCCATTAAGTTCATTAGTTGAGTGGTCTCATTGCTATCTGGATTTTTTTTATATAATTTATTTACCATGAAGATAATTAATTTCTTGAATATTAATTTCATACCCGTGATGGTTTTCTTTTCTGGAAAAGCAAACTGTAGAATAGAATTGAATTAATTTTATTATATTTTTGTGTAACACGTATGTTTGTACATGCATAAATATAAATTTTATGCGATAATTTTATATGCAAAGATTATAAATAAAGAAGTAGCAACATTCTGACATTTCTCGAGCAAATAGACGTAAGAAGTTAAGCAAACTTGTAAATTAAGTTCCCTTTAAAAATTGTTTTGCGCATAATAAGCTTCCATCTGCTGTAATATTTAAGAAATTATCGTATGAATAATTTGAAAATGGTCATTGGAGGATTTTTTCACGCCAATACCTCCGATATTAATTATTGGTAGCTTAGTGGTTAGAGCGTTGGGGCGTATACCCAGAGGTCCCTG
>JAHWFO010092776.1:5725912-5750708 GCA_023313115.1 Rhysida immarginata | reverse complement strand
GTAATAAATTTTTAAAAGTGTGAAGTTCTTTTGTAATCACCCTGTATTTCAATTTTATATGCTATGATCTTCTTTAAGAGATCCTTTGTTTCAAGTGTGGCCATTATATGACACATGCATGTAATTGCTTTTGTACATTTTTTTTCTTTAATTCGACATTTTCGGTGTAGTCTTTGACAATAACTTTATTCATTTCTCTTCTCCAAAACCAACGAAATCAAATTTCCTCAGGCTTTCCTGTGGAACGCTTCCTTCTTCTTCTGAAAAGATTCACATAATCGTATTTCTTGTTTACACTTTTTGAAGAAGAGCTTGAGAATTCTAATTGAGTATTTCTATCTCCAGAACAATTGCATTCGTCCTCCAGCGACATACTATACTCTGTCCAACGAAAGAAAAACTTGGCGTGTCCAGTTAAATTTCCAATTTCAATTGTTAAACATTGTTAATTTTACTTAGCAATAATGTCTAACAATTGAAATCGGAAATTTAACTGGACACGCCCAGTTTTTCTTTCGTTGGACAGAGTATAGTATGTCGCTGGAGGACGAATGCAATTGTTCTGGATATAGAAATACTCGATTAGAATTCTCAAGCTCTTCTTCAAAAAGTGTAAACAAGAAATACGATTATTCGAATCTTTTCAGAAGAAGAAGGAAGCGTTCCACAGGATGGCACTCGTCCTGTTCTACAAGGCATTTAGGCGATTTCTTTCTACACCGATTTAAATATGGATTTGCACAATAGCGTTCTTTTAAATATTAGGCTATCGACTGTAAATCTACAAAATAATATCGACATGTGTGGATTCAGAATTTTTTCATTAAGATTCCAGAATGCGTTAAAGTTTATCCCTCTTTTTTTCCAAAACAAACAAACAAACAAACAAACAAAAAACAAAACCCACATTAGTCTATATTGCCCATTAATCTTGCCGCTGCAAAATTTAAAGACAGTATAGAATAAAAGCATCATATAAAAATTATGCTAATTTCGAAATTTAGACAAAAGTCAAGTGAATGATACTAGAAATTCTGGAAGGATATTGTGGCACCACGGTTGGACGTGCACCAAGTTACGAATACAGTGTTTCTCGCTTCTAGTACCCAATCTATCTCACAGTAAAATGGACTCGTCCATCCAACAATCGACGCTTGGGCTGTGAGAGATCGGTCTAAATGCATGAGAAAAATTGCATGGCATGGGTTCCGCACCATTTGACGAAATTGCAGAAATGGCAACGATACGATGCTGGCAGACCTATTTGGGACGCTATGAACGCGAAGGGGAGGTTTCATAGAGATATCTCTAATATATCGGTTGTAATTAATAGTTGCCACTAAATAAATAAACAACTCTCGTCTAAAAATTTTCAATCGATTTTGGTCAAACAAAAGATGAAAGATTAGAAGCTACGTGGAACAATCATAGCTAAGGAAAGGTGAAAAGACAGGCAGAGAGACAGAAAATTTAGGTCAAAAATTAAAACTGTTAGGCATGCTGAGGGAAAAAATTCATTTAAGTATAGACTGAAACCATTGCCCATTGTGAACATACAGGGTGATTATAATTAAAGTTACGATTTCAAAATTCGATAACTTGAAAACTGCTCGTCAGAATGACCTGGTATTTTAGCAGAACAATCGTGAGGCAATGGAATTTTGTTTGGCGAAGGAAAAAAAATAGTTCCAAAATCTGCCGATAGATGGAGCTGGCAGTTCACATTGTCTGGAGATATGCAAATTACTAATACGAGACATGCGCACCGCAGACATAGCTGCCATAAAAATGCAGAGCACCAGCTCTTTGCTTGAATGAAGGATCGCGCTCTGCTCTGAAGCTTTGTTATAAGAACGATGAGTGTGCACTAACAGCTATTAGGAAGTTTCGGACATTAAAATCCATAAAATGGGGTCCAATAACCACAAATGGTCTGCGAAAAAGATTGCTAAATTCGAAGAGACCGGTTCATTTGACGTGAAACGGGGTAGAGGAAGGAAACCAGTTTCGGCTGCGGCAGTGGAAGATGTGGCTACAGCATTACAAGAACAGACGAATAGTGATGCTGGAATCAGCAGTGCACGGGGAATTGGCCGAATGCTGGATATGCCGAGCAGCACGGTGCGTAAAGTCCTACGGAACATCTTGCGCTGTTACCCGTACAAGATAATTCATGTGCAGCAGTTGCTACCTGATGACCTGGAAGCACGTGAATCTTTTGCACTACGATTTCTTGCTCGGATGGAAGTGGACAACGAATGGCCATGGAACATTCTGTGGTCTGACGAAGCCCACTTCCATTTGCAAGGTTCTGTAAATACGCAAAATTGCAGGATATGGGCGACCGAGAATCCGTTCAAGCTACAGCCATTACCTCTTCACTCTGAAAAGGTCACTGTGTGGTGCGGAATAACGGCACAGTTTATCGTCGGTCCGTTTTTCTTCGAGGAGATCACACCTGCGGGTCCCGTTACCTGCACCGTTACTGGCATGCGGTATGAAGCACTTTTGCGTAAGCCATATCCTTCCGGCACTTCAGCAGCGTCAGTGTGTGGATCGTGCAATATTCATGCAAGATGGCGCTCCTCCGCACATTGCTACTCCTGTGAAGCAGCCGCTGAGTGCTCATTTCGGAGATACTAGGATCATAAGCCGCCATTTTCCAACAACGTGACCGCCACGTTCCCCCGACTTAAACCCGTGTGATTTCTGGCTTTGGGGGTACCTAAAGAATGTGGTTTACAGCGGGCGGATTGAGAATCTAGCCGACGTGAAGGCAAGCATCACACACCACATCCACTGCATCAGTATAGATACCCTCCAATCTGTTGTGGAGCATGCCATTTTGCGTTTCCAGTTAGTAGCGGGACAAGGCGGAGGGCATATCGAACAACTTCTGCCTTAATCATCAGTCAGATGTTTGTTCCATGAAGCTCTGTTTTTTTGGCATTATCACTGCTATCGCTGTAAACACGTATTGTGGTTTCGCTAAATAATTTTTCGTAAACCCCTGAAGTCTATTGTTTCCTTTTGGCTAACAACATTCCTGTGTTTCACGAATCCATTTTTGGTTTTTCCCCTGACATTACCCTGCCAGCGCCATCTATCGGCAGATTTTGGAATTTTTTTTTTCTTTCGCCAAAAAAAATTCCATTGCCTCACCATTGTTCTGCTAAAATATCAGGTTATTCTGGCGAGTAGTTTTCAAATTATCGATTTTTGAAATCGTAACTTTAATTATAATCACCCTGTACATATAACCGCAATTCACGGTGTGATAGGTTTGAACCACTTCGAGCTGATTCTAGTTTTAACATGCAAGCTAAGACAATCTTTAAGTTCGTCCACAATACTTTCACTCGTAATACAGAGGGCTGTCTTGGAAAGCCAATATGCTATACAAAAACTAAACTAGTTTTTATAGTATAACACACTTGTGGAGACGAATTTTGACTAAACTGTTTATTACCGAGATTATAATTCCATTAATAATTTATAACCAGGTAATACAGGATTAATAGTCGATAAAACTGTTTTGATCTATCAAAGAATTTTCAGGTTCTATATCGTTACGGCCAAAAGAAATATGTTCGTCCGCTACTGCTGAAAAGGTTTATACTCCTTCCAGAATAAGAAAAACGATTTCAAGGTCAAGGCAATTCAAATTTAGCCAAGATTTTCTAAATCCTAATTCGTTCTGATTGACTAATTTTGAATTTATTGATCTTGACATAGATTTTCTTATGCTGGATGGATTATAGATGGTTGAACATGCTTCAAACATTAATGTGGCTAAATGCTGCTTGGCGCCTCGATATATCTGAACCAAGCACCAGGGATGTTGTAAGACACCGCCAGCCCACTATCAGAATCTAACATTTTACAAAGATTTCTTATTATAACGATCGATTACTGTGCGATTATCACATTTCCAGGTGTTTGAAATCCATGGAGGTTCGTGATTTCATGTGCGAAGATGAAGTCCGCGAAATGATCGAAACTGGTTCGTCGATCACTTTTTAAGCAGCAGCCAGATATTTTCTTTACAGATGCTGCCCATAAACTTGTTGAATGTTGCCTTAACGTTGAAGATTGCTCAGAATGCATTGTGATTATTTATGCAGTTTAACCTGAAGATAATTGTACGAGATAATAATACAATTTTATTGATCAGAAGCTACTGACAGTATTTTTATATCTCATTTCAATATAATTTTTGTGTTTTCCTTCAAAAACATTATTTTTTAAAATTATATCAATGTTAAGTTAAACGATAGGAAGCGATAAATAAGAATAACAGCATATTTTTAAATATATCAGTATATCGCTTGATAGTTAAAAAACAAACAAACAAACAAAGACTTACTCAAGGTCGTGCAACTATGATAACTTTGGTAGGCTTTCGTGATGTTGAAATTTGATGAACTTATAATTTCTATGCATAAAAAGAAAGGTTTATGTTGTGGGTGGTATTTTTTTCTTTAACGTGTCTAAATCTCATGCGTTAAATTTGTATCCATTACCTTTAAGTCTCGACTCAGTAGTTTTATCCTGACTATGTATTATGTTCACGAAGTTTGTCTCTTGCAATAATGAATTTATCTTTTTGCCACAAGCAAATTTGTAGAAATCATTGCAAGGCTTCACAGTGAAATCAATCCAAGAGACAAGTTCGTTTTCTAACAGTCGCCAAAAGGAAGAAATAAAATCGCTTAATTGCAGACGCACAAAAAATAATATGCAAAAACTTTATTGTATATGCAATATATTGAAAGCATATAAAAAAGCTTACCAAAATTTGATAGAGACGTCTCTGTGAGAAAGAAAAAAGTAATATTAAAACATGTACTATTTTTCTCGAAATTGAAATCCAATTAATTAGTTTAAAATCAACAATTGAAATTTTAAAATAATATTTAAAATCAAATAAAAAAATCAGCTTTAAAAGAATATATTGATTTGTTTTGTCTATTTCAGTGATAATTATTAGTAAAATTGTACATGAAGTGAAAACAGAGTGAATCAACATTGAAAAGAAAAAACGATTGACGTTTCGGACAAAAGTCGGACAAATAAGGCCAGAGGTTGCCAGTTTTATTTTTTAGCTTTGACAAAGGCAGTCCTTGCCCGTTTGCCATCAGTTGAGGTACTCTTTTCATTTCGTGTGTTTTTCAGCTATTTTTTAATATTAAATTTGCGTTAAAATAGTTTGAATAGAGTTTCAGAAACTTTAATAGAATTTCTAATTTTGCTACTATTATCAATGCTGCTACTGGATTTCATTTCTATTTAGCAATTAACTAAAAATATATTAATTTTTGTTTTATATTAAATAAAAAAGATTTTTTAATATATTTAATTTGTAACAAATTCACTGATTTTATTTAAATTATACTCAGCATATATAAGCAAATAACATTTTTAATATACACTTAAAAAAACAATACCTAAGAGAAAATATTACTGAATTTTCTTATTTACCTGTAAATGGGGAATCTGAGGCTGGAAAATAAAACATAATGTACATTTAATATAAAATGTAATATTTATAAATGTAATATTAAAGCATTAATATTTCGTTGGAGATTTCATTTTTAAGGCTTCGTTTGGGAAACCAGATAATACTAAACGACATAAGTTTAAATATTTATAAAATTTATATGAAGTGCCATTAATAGATATTATTTTAATTTCGAAACGAAATGAGTAAACAAAATTGAAATATGAAATACAAAGGTTACCTTTATAAACGATAACAAGAGGAACTGCAAAGGGAGAAAAACTTATTGAAAAATTTCTTTATATAAAACTCTCTGATATTTAAAATTATGAAATGTAAAATTCGACTTTTGTTTATTTCATTGACAGTGTAAAATCGCGCAGAAAAATTATTTCTTCAAATATTCTATTAAAAATCAATTTCGGTTTTATTAGCTATCTATCAATTTTTTTATAAACTTGTTTTAATTTTAATCGAGTTATAATTTTTATTAACATCTGAATTATATGAAATGTTTTACTATAAGCCATTTTTTTATCCAATTTTTTTCATTTTTTTTTTAAATTCAATTTCATATTAAATTTCCCGACCAATTAAAAATATTAAATAACAGATAATAAATTTCTTATCATTACTAATACAACAAAAAATCAATCGGATAACTTTGAATGGAAAAAAATTTCATATAAATGCACAATTGTACATAAAAAAAAAAATTAAATATCTGCTCATCTTCACTTACTTATCACAGCGGTTAGACTTAAGACAGAAGTAGCCGCTACAGCTCCTGCAATTAGTTTTTTTCGTTTAGTAACGTATATACGATTGAAGACTTTGATAGGTACACTCCTGGAATTAAATACAAAAAAACAAAAGGAAAATAAATGTATCAAATGTTTTAATTTTTAGTTTATGTGAATCAATAAAAAATATGGATTCTTTATTATACACCTGAATAACACGCCGTTTTATTTTATTATTGCACATTTAAAAAAATATTCATTTTTAATTCTGATAATTTGTTTGTTTTGCTGGCTTAGTTCTCCTGTACATTATCAAGAGCAAAATAATTCATTCATCTTCAGTTTGGGCTCCTTTCTGTAACTCTCAAGAATTTTAAAGGTCTTGATACATTTATTAATTCGTCTTCATAATTTGTTAGCATCTCATTCTATTGCATAAATTACATAAAATGAATAATAATAAATTAATATGAGAATCTAAATACACTGACACTATTTCTCATGCGGGGTTTCCTTTCTTTAAAATGTTCAAATTAATTACGTTCTCTAATTTATTAAGCCTTGTGATTTATATGAATGAATTATGCATAGTGTTAAAATATTTGCGGGAAGCCCTTCTGCTTATCTATTTACTTTGAAAATCTTTCGAAAAAAGGATATTAGCAGAAACAGAAAATACTTGAGGTTGAATTAAAAAAATAAATAAATAATTGTAGCAAAACTATTATTACTTACCCTTCCAACCACTCTGTCATTTTCTGAAAGAACCAGGAAAGAAGCCAGTCGTATTAACTAGTAAAATAATTCCTCAACGATCTTTGTTGTATCTTAATGTTAAGCTTAATGTTTCAAAAGGATGCAGCATTATTATCTAATCTCGAAAGCTCTCAAAAGATTAGAAAATAAGCGGTCGAGAACCCCTTAATTTTCACTCTCACAGATAGGGATATTAGACTTTCAATAATGCAAATCAAAGGAATAACAGGCGAACCTTCATTATCTTACACATTATATGCAAGTTTTTAGCCCTATATTATTTAAATCATTAAATCTTCGACATTTTTTATCTAATTAGATTTGTAGAAGATTAGTCAAAAATATAGTAAGAAGCTGCTATTTTACTTCAGTTTAATTCCAAAGATGTGTAAATTTACATATATAAAAATATGACTCACTTTACTATAAGTAAAGTAATCAAACAAACAGTAATGTCGCTGTCAAAGAGATCTTAAACGATAAGATATCTCTCAGAGAAATGCATTGAATCCTACCTTATTGGAAAAACATTTAATTGAATAAATTCCTGTTCTGTTATGTAGTCCTATTTAACGGAAAAGAGCTTTAGAAAAACAAAATTTCAGAAATCACTATGACATTAGGCTATTATGTTTGATATTTGTTGAATTTTGCGTCTAAAAATAGTATATAAAGCTTTAAAATTTCCCGTCATAGCTTTTACCTTTTAAAGAAATATTCCGTTGCCAAGGTCAATGTAAACCAAAAACTCATAAAATCAATTTAATGCCATAGTTACTCATTGTCAATGCAATTGGCAGATCTTGGAAAAGCAAATAAGGAAATTAAAAAATAAAAAGAACAGCTAAAATTTACTGTTTGACTTAATTTCACCGCTCAGGAAAATTCTTACAATGAAAGAAAAGATTCCAGAATTAACACTCTTCAGACGAAGAGGCAGAATGAAGAGGTAGACTTTACAAGTGCTTGCATCAACATTTATCTTCTGAGCTGATTTGAATGAAATTTTCAGAGAATAATATACATTCCGAAAGTACCCAAATACACGTTCAAAAGTTTACAAAGGAAAAAAACAACTTTTTTTATAATTTATTTAAAATCAAATGTCGCTTCTAAGCAAAGAGGTTTACACATATGTCAAAAGAGATTATATATGTTTTAGACAAAGATTAATAATCTAGATCATAGGTGGGCAACCTGTTCGCCAGTCGCACGTGTAGCGATCTCGACGTTGACATATTTTTAATTTTCTTACTGATAATGAAAATATCATAAACGCAGTGCGGTGTTTCAGTAGGCTAGATTATAAGTTTAAATAAATAAACCGATAGCTATTTTTTACATTCTTATTCATTAGAAGGTGTGATGAATTGAGCATTTCATTCGCCTCACCCAGAGCAACTTTAGAGAATATGTTGCCCACAGCTGATCTAGACCAGAATTATATGACATTCATAATCAAATGCCAATTAGATAAATCTACAGCTTGATAATGGACAAACATTGATAACAGTGTTCTGTCGAATGATGGCATAAAATGCGGAAAATTATATCATCAATTTTCACAGTATGCTACCGGGAGAAAGAATAGATGGAAAAAGTTTGTAATAGTGATATTAAGAGCAAAGGTAAATTTAATGCATGAAGATGTATTTTTTGTTAGTGCTTCTATAAGACAGCAAAATTTCTATCACTTTGATCCAAATCACCATGCACAAACAAACCTAAGGTAAAAACAGTAGGTTATGACCAATCTGTTTACACGTTTTACTGAGGCAGAGGCCTCACCGACCAGACTGTGGAAACAATTGCGCGAGGTCCTTTGCTAAGAACGTGGTCTGTAAGAATCAAGAAAAATGATTAAACCTTTCTTAAAAAATTATTGGAAAATTAATAAAATTAATGTCTTCAAAGCAAGTATTTAAATAATTATAAATAACAGATGAAGATAAGCAGAATTCATAAAGATTATATAAAGAAAATATTATTAGTATACATGGATAGCAGAAAATAAGAACAAAATTTAATCATTCCATGTTAAAGGTATAAGAGTGTCTCACCTAAAGTGAACCAATAGCTAACTTCTAAAATACAAATCTGACAGAATACTTTCACTGGAAGAATTATTGTACTAGACGCCTCTCATTTAACTAAATTTCTCACAACTCTCCTCCCGCCTACCTCTCCCTCTCCACCCTCTACCCAACAACTATATTATCCTTTCCCTGTTACTTCTAAGCCTACCTCATTCTTTATTCCTCCCGCCTCTCCTGAAGAACTAGTATCCACTATCAATCGCCTCAAACCCTCCAGTAGCCCAGACACCCTTGGACTTAGCTTCTACATGTATGCTCTGGATTTGCCCTCCCCCTCACATTCCTTTTCAATATATCCCTGATCCAAGGCAAATTCCCATCCCAGCTACGCTCTGCAAAAATCATTCCGATCTTCAAAAAAGGCGATACCTCATCGTTTTCTAACTACCACCCAATTTCCATTCCCCCCTCATTTGCTAAAATATTTGAGTCCCTCTTCTACACCCGTTTATCCTCCTACATCTTCTCCACAAATCTCTTATCCCCAACCCAACATGGTTTTGTCCCTAAGAGGAGCACCTCTACTGCCTGTTACGAACTCACTGAATTCATTATAATCACATAGCAGTTTCCCTGTTTATAGACTATTCTAAAGCATTCGATTCCATTCCCCATGACCTTCTCATTTATAAACTATCGCAAATTTACAATATTCGTGGTCCCCCTCTTACTTGGCTTTCAAATTTCCTATCTGACAGACAATATACGCTGCATCTATTCAATAAGACATCCTCCACAATCACCCGCAACACAGGCGTTCCTCAAGGTTCCATCCTCTCCCCCCTTCTCCTTAACCTTTTCATTAATGACCTTTCAGACGCTTTATCCCCCCTACCTTTAATACTCTACGCAGACGATGCTACAATTTCTTGTTCAGGCCCCACACTAGAAGTAATAAAAGAAACCTTTAATCCGGCTTTAGATAAACTATTATTCTGGAACATAATCAATCGCATGACACTTAACCTTGACAAAACAGTTTATGTCATATTTCATCAACACAACAAAAAACTAGTAAAGAACGATTTTTCTTTAACATACGATACCAAGCTAATCAATTCACCCAGCACTTTCCTGGGGCGAATAATCTTTCTCGGGACGTCCACATAAATGCCCTCTCCTCAAAATTAAACCAACGCCTTGGCCTGTTTTCCCGTCTACACTTTCTCCCCCCTAACATTCTCATTTTACTTTACAACGCTCTAATTCGTTCCTCGCTTACGTATGGCTTACTATTTTGGGGCGCAACTACAAAATTAAAACTATTACGTATATTTAAACTCCAAAAGTGGTTTTTGCGCATTGATACAACCGTTTAGAAGATAGAGGCAGTGAATGTCTGGTGTGTTTGGATTTAAAGAAAAGGCAAAAAACAGAAAATTTTCATCAATTTAAACGAAAGCAAAGGTTGATGGTGCATCTATATAAAAAAATAAACGTATGGTTGGTTTGATAGTGCGACTATTCCATTTTCGTGTTGTATGGCTCCCTCGATTCTCTGATCTAACTCCTCTCTACTTTTTTCTTTGGGGTGATGTTAAAGATACAGTTTACAGAAGTCGACCAACAACACCTGAGGATAGGCAGTGCAGGATCCGAGCTGCGTACAGTGCATTGGAGGAGGGAATGATTCTGTATTCAGAAAGGTCTCTACAATATCGCTTACAGATGTCCATAGATCAAGAAGCACATGTGTTTGAACATTTATTTTAGCAACATTTATTGTACAACCATTATTTTGCATTACTGTAAAAATGTTATGTTGAAATAACGACATTGCTAACCATTTTATAATCCAATGTATTTAGGAAAAATTTATGTTTTTTGCCTTTTCTTTAAATCCAAACCAACCACACTTTCACTGCCTCTATCTCCTAAACGGTTGAATCAATTGAGAAAAACACCAAAAATATGACGCTTCTATATTCCAAAATGGCGTCAGTTTTTTGGAAATGGAATACACGTAAAAACCACTCCTAAAAGTACAATATTTCTTTCATTGAAAATACTCTGTCAGATTTGTATTTTAGAAGTTGGCTATTAATTCACTTTACGTGAGTGCTTGACACACTAGCTGGGGGGGGGGGGGCCCCGACGACAAAAGACAACAACACGGAGCGAAAAATATAAATACCATGCCCCGGGCGCCATTTAGCTGCTTAGTATATAATAATGATTAAACAAGTGGTAATATTTGGTTAAAAAAACGTCAACCAATCACTAATTTAAATTATTTTCTATGCACTGTATTTTTTTAAGTTAAGTTTTTTTTAAGTGTAACTCTAATTTGTTTTTAAAAGCTGTATTATCAGTATTTCAATAGTTGGTAGATGAATTTAATGACATAGCCGTTATAATGCTCCTTTATCTCCGTCTGTCAATGATTGTAGATTTTAAGGTGTGTCATTGATTTTTAAACGTGGTAATGATAAAAGTTAAAAGGTCATCGATATGCAGAAAGGCGTGATGATATTAGATAATAAGGTGCATTTCTCCATGCAAATGGAAATATATTAAAATGTTAATAATAATAATGTCCGGGTGGTGTTCCGGTCTAAATAAACTGAACGGGCTTACTTTAAACACATATTTATTAAGACGTGAATGGATATGAACATCATGTTACATAAAAGCCATCCTGCTTCAATATTGATACATTGTTAGAAACACCAAGGCAACCGCAGGTTAAAGCGTGCTCAAAGCATATGAAATTCATTGTTGTGTCGGTGAACACTCAACAAGTCCGCCACTTTCACCGACATTAAATTAACAATGTTACATAAACTAATTTTTACATTAGTCGCATTCAATACCTTTCACTTAGGGGAAAGTGACTTTGTCTTTGCTTTTGAAAAGCAAAGAAAATAGGTTGAATGAAATCGGAAGAGAAAGATCACTTTTGCTGCTTTTGTTACTTTTATATCTAAAACTGTTTCAGCCATAAATACACATGATAAACATATTGAAATTGTTTGGAAAAATAGTAAGTGATTTATTGATTGTGGAAAATGTTTTTTATTGTTCTCCATGGTTTTATTATTCCTTAATTTATAACCAACAAAATTTATAACGTTAAATACATTACTTATGTCGTTAAATTACAAGTTTTATGGGTGGGCAATCATCGAAACGACCGAAGCGGCGATTCAATATGGTTACCACTAAACCGGAAGTTAGTAGCTGTAAAGCCAGAAAAGTAACAAAAGTAAAGGAAAGAGGGCACTGACTCTCTTTCAGAAAAGTCACTTTTGAGACTTCGCTTTCCTCAAAATGATGTCACTCAAAAAGTGACTTAAACAAGATAAGTGAAAAAAGTGAGAAAAGTAAAGAGGTTTTGAACGCGACTATTGTTTACAATTCAATGATAACATATCACAAAATTTCCAGTGTGCATCTTTGGGCACAGCCTTAGTAAATAGATCAGCAATATTCTCTGATGTTGTTACGTACTTTACATCAAAAATATTAAGTAAAAATTAAAACCTATGTGGATAATTGTAATGTAAATAGAAATAATTAACTCTTTCGCCACAACAAATAGGAAAAATACAACCTGTAAGATCTTTTCGGAAACGATTGCTACAATCGTTCAGCAGTCCAGGAGCCAATTCAGCCCAAACTTCATAATAATGAAGATCTTCCCTAGAGGAATATGCATACTGAATTTCACTTCTTTACATATTAAAATACCGCATAGATCCCAGTGCAGCAATCAAAATCAAAGTAAATAGTGAAGGTAAGCTACATTCCGAATTTCAACCTTCTACTTCAAAAAATGCAGAAATTATGAAGGGGACAGACGGACGGTTGGTTGGTTGGCTTATTAGAGATTTTGGCGTCGACTACTAAGGTCATTTTGCGCCTTTTACACAAGTTATATCTGCACGCAGCCCGGGACAAACACAAGCATCCATGCCCACAGCGGGATTCGAACCCACGACCAGGCGGACTCGAGAACTAGAAAGCCTACGCCCTAGCCCTCTCAGCCACCTGGCCGGCTACAGACGGACGGACGGACGGACGGACGGACGGACATAACTCTAGGACTTGACTTCAGAATTTGGGTTTTCCAAAGGAACAAAAACAAACCAATGATAATTACAATTATATCTCAATCACCTAACTTTAATTTTATACAGTTTCTTTTAAGGTTTTTTTTTTTAGGTTTTCAAAATTTTCATCCAGCAAAAATAAACAATTAACTGCAAGAACAAATTGGGTTCAAAAGAATTTAATGGTTTAATTTTCTTATTTAAAAATATCTGTGTGACCTGTCCAATTAAAACTAGCCAAAGCTCCCGTCGAAATGAAATGAAGCTAGCGAGTTTCTAAAAAAAATAATAAAAAGAGTTTCTAAGTTGTTTTTGTTTTTTGGGATTTTTTTTCATTCTCATAAACATAAAAAATAACGCTTCCTAATTCTTTCTTATACTTTATCTCACTCACATGAATTTTCCATTGTTGGAAACTGTTCCAGAAATCGTCACCTGGCGTAAATATTTGCCAACAGCTGTTTGAATCCTTCATTACTAAGAAAATGATTCATTCAACCGGTTCCTCATTTTGGAAACACACAGGTGCCAAGTCCACAGAATACGCTATGATTGGCATGACAGAGCACATTCTCATGAGGCATGGTCCTAAACGATAGAATCTTAAGTGTAAATTTTTCCCCTTCAACTGGTGCATCGTTTTGTATAGTAATTGAGTCAACTATCAGATTCGAATTTGTAGGCCACTATTATGAACTCTTTTATGCAAGAAAGACACATTAGCTCTTGATAGAACGAAAACACTATTTTAATTGCAACATTTGAATAGATATTTCAGAGGCAAGCACGGCGATCATGAATAGTTCGATTCATGTGGGAAATTATATGCTTCATTTTACTATGCAGTAAATAGAAAACGACTGCTAACAAAGAGCCGGACATAGATATGTGCTTGACGCTCTGTATTGGGGAAGAAGAGCCAAATTGTCACTCCTCGAGTCTGGCTTCCAGGATTGTTTTCACATTCCTCCAGAAAAGAAGAAATTGTCTCCCCATCTGATTTAAGAATGTCTTCCAAAGGAAGTCAAAATACGTCTTTTATAACTCTGTTACGTTTCTGTTTTTCTTCCTGTCAACCTCCCATGACGCCAGTGACGATTAATGTTATCATTAGCTTGTACATATTTTGAGTTTATATACATGAGAGATACTTTCACGGGCAACCTCCCAATTACAGGATTAATCATTATAATATTTAAATTTTAAAAATTTAAACCATACACATATACAATAAATTTTATATAATACCTTTTATGGAATTTCACATCTATTTAATTCTTTAGAAAAACAGATTCCATTTCAGATATTGGAAAAAATTCTATCACATTCAGTTGAACTCTTTCTTAAATCAAATAAAAGAATTGCGAATAACAATTAACCACAAGATAGCATAGTAAATTCAGAGAGAAATGAAAACAAATTAATTTCTTCCATCAAGATTCGCTTTCTCTGCCAAAAATAACTTCGAATGACTTACTTGTGGTTTTCTTTTACCTTATTTTAAATTCGTTTTTTTTTAAGACGTGGTCATAAAAATGTCTCCATACTTTGGAAACATCATTAGTTTTCGTGATGTTTCGCTGACCTCATTAATCTGTTGCGGCTTGAGCAACTCGAGCCAGAATCGCGAATTTTTCTCTTCAGGGGGGTTTCCAGAGCGAACTTCAAAGTGGAAGAGAGTCAACCAATTGACGGTGCTCCGAGCCAAACCACTCCATGGCGTTCACACTTAACTCCTTCTCTCCGTCGACCATCGCCCACATTTTATTGATTGGATGCATACTCGTCGGTATTAAGTAAGGAAATTTCCTATAGATTTGGAACTTCTTCAGCTTTGTATAATGTACCGATAATTAGGCGATTTCTGTAGTCCAGTTATTTTGTTTGGCTACATAAAAGATAAAATAGAATAGCATGAATATTTTGTACAATAGTAATTAAATGATTAAATTAATTGTAAATTCTTTCACAATTATTATGAAATTATTTTTGGCAATAAGAAATATGATGCGCTTTCTTTAATTCTTTTCTTTAAAGAGTAAATCATTTAATGAAATTATAGAGAAAATTATTTATTTCCTTTAAAAAAATATTTAATGAAAGAAATCAATTTATTATGAATATTATTAGCACTCATCTTTAACTTAATATTTAAGAAAAGAATGTCGTTTCCAATTAAACCCATACCAACTGCTATTAATCATTTATCAGGCTACATTACAAACTATCAATTTTTCTAAGAGTTGTTTTTTTTTCTTGTCTTCTCTAACCTTATTTTTAATTTTTATTAGCTCTATGAATTTCTTGCCAAAGCAAATATTTAATTTTATGGTTTTTATAAAATTAATAAGTTGAAGATTCTATGATGCGCTTAAAATAAGACATGAATTTACTTGTCCTTATATATAAACTTAATTATGTCAATATCGTTGAATATTATTTAATAAAGAACTTCCTTATCGCATAGTGCATGATTTTATATTTCTGCATTTCAACGAACAGTAAAACGTTTTCATTTTTTCCCCACATTTCTGTCGGTAAAAATTGTTTTATAACATGTGCTTGGCTATATAAAGTCACATCAACACTATTCTTATTTTTTTTTCATTGTAAGACTCATGGACAAAAATACTCGTAGGCCATAAACTTTTCTCCCTTACCTGAATGATGTCTTTGTTAGACAACTTCTGAAGAAAATAGCCTGTGGCTCACCAGAAACAAAATTTTTCTTCTTTCATTTCAGCTTCCTTCCTTTGAGAGAGCTGTTAAAAAATAGTGTGAATCTTCATAAATCTTACTTTAAGCTTAAACTGACAAGTATATTTTAAAATTAAAGGACAACTCTACGCAAAAAAACGATTACAATTTTTTTACAGAATATCATTCTTTGATAGAAATATAACACATTCCCGTTAAAATTTTTAAATTTGGTCCATAATTTCAATATAAGAAACTGCTTTGAAAAGTGAAAATTGGCGCTTTTGCACTCCCCTTCCTCTGGCCATTTTTTCCGGAAGTGACGTAGTTTGAGTCAAAGGAGGCCAACGAAAAAGACAGGCTCAGACGCGGAAAAGTCACCTGTCCATAGTAAGAAAGACCCTGACGCGAAAAAATCACCTGACCAACCATCCAGCCTTCATTGTTTTCAACAAATGAAAAAATACTGATTGTTAAAATTCAAGATGGAAACAATGAAAATTACATTGTATTTAGATCTATATTGTTATATTCGTATTACATTGTTTTTCTACGTTTGACTCCAACTACGTCACGGCCTCATCCAAGATGGATGCCTCCCGATTTCAAATCCCGCTCATTATTTTCATTTTTTCACACATTTAGAGTTCGAATTAAATTTTTTTTAAATATACCACGATGTTATTAATAGGTTAGGCTTTCGATTTAAAGAAAGTTGTACATGACCGTAGAGTTGTCCTTTAAAGTAAGCTTATTAATATTATTATTGCTTAACAAAATTAAGATCAGAAGAAAAGACCGGAAGCAATACTTGTGTACTGGAATGCAAATGCAGAAAAGTTAATGATGTAAATGAATCTTAATTTTGATTCTACCCCTATAAAGCAGTTAATAGCTGAATAACAATTTTTATCATTTCAAAGCTGAATAACAATAAAATGTTAAATGTAAATCGGTAATCTATACAACGTGTCCCAAAACTCAACGATAAGCTTGTACCTACGAATCAACCTCGTCATGATCATTCGGGAAAAAATAAGAAAAAAATTTTTTTTATTTTATTTTAAATATTAATTGACTTTTTATTACAGGACTACTAAGCTATCCAACAAAGAAAAAAAATCCCGGAATATCTATAATTTTGTGGTCACAGTAGAATAAATAAGGTACAAGGGGGGTCAAATTTCAAAGTTTTCATAAAAAGTCAATTAATATTTAAAATAAAATAAAAAAAATTTTTTTCTTATTTTTTCCCGAATGATCATGACGAGGTTGATTCGTAGGTACAAGCTTATCGTTGAGTTTTGGGACACGTTGTATAAATAATTAATAATTTATGAGCACAATAGGTCTTAAAATGCTTACTATTAGACTGCGTTTTTATTTTAACATTCACAAATTAATCAGACTACATAGATCATCGAATCAACTTTCGAAAATCTGTTTACCCTCCGTTTTTTTATTTTCTGAATCATACCACTTAAAAGGAAATAGTGTGCAAATCCTCGTATTTTTTCTTTAGCAGTATTCTCACTATAACCTTATATTCCACATAAATTTAATTCATAAATTTTAATGAATTAAGATGCTAAACGAGAAAGCAATTTAATGTTTATTGCTTTTTTTTTTTTGTTTTCGCTTATGCACTAGATTTTGAAAAGATCAAAACAGAAGTTACAGAAAATAATCATAAAAATTAGCAACAGATTTTGAGGAATCGCACAATTATACACGCGTCCTGGAAAACAAAGCGAACGTCTAAATATTAATCATTATCGCGCTAGTAACTTTCATAAAACAATAAAATAATTTGGCTGATTAAGTATACACTGACTGGCGAGGTTATTTTACTGGGCCTTCGATACTGCGGCGAATCTTCTTGACATTGACTCCACGAGATGTTGAAAGATGATGCGAGGAATCTGACACCATGCCTGATGAATAGCACTGTCCGGTTGTGTGAGATTTGATGGTTGTGGAACCACCTGCCTGATGGGGCTTTCAACTTCTTCCCACAAATGCTCAATTGGATAAAGATCGGTGATTGTGGGGGCCACCTAAGCAAGGTAAAGCCTGCCTCATGTTCTTGAAACCACTCCTACACAATAAGAGCACCGTCGCCTGGCGCATTGTCATCTCCATTGGGATACGCCATCAACATGAAAGGATGAACTTGATTAGCAAAGGTACTTAGGTATACTGTGCTATACACACGTTGTTCCACACGAATTAAAGGGCCCAAATCATGCCAGGAAAACATCCCCCCCCCCACTTGCTTGAAGTTTGCACTTATTCATATGGAGTCCATGCCTTCATGCTGTTTCCGCCAAATTCTCACTCTGCCATCTGCATGTTGCTACTAGAAACGTGATTCATCGGACCACATGAGTTTTTTCCAATGCTCGACTGTCCAATTCTTGTGTTCCTGCGCGAATTGGAGACGTTTTATCTTGTTAACTGCTGACAGCAAAGGTGTTCGAACTGCCTTCGGCTTCCAATCCCATAGAATGCAGTGTGAGAGGATCCCTGATAAAGATCTGCAGCAATTTGATGCACTGTTGCCCTTATGTTGTCTTGACCAGTCTTGTCAGTCTCCGTTCTGCCCGAACATTGACTAGTCGCTGACGGCCACAACTCGTACGTTCAGACCCAGTTTTCCGGCTGACAGTCCAGTTTTTGAACACTTTAAAAACTACTGCTCTTGAACATTTAACGAATGCAGCTGATTCGCTGATACTCGCTCCATGCCTCCGAGCGCCAACAATCATCCCACGTTCAATGGCTGTTAAATCGCGTCGTCTACCCATATTTTCAGAAACAAATAACTTCTACTGTCAAATTAAACAACATGCTTCTTTATTTATAATGGTCTGGCCCTCTAGCAACTTCAGCGTGAAATCCTAGCTTATTTGCCTACGAACGTCAGGTGGTCATAATAATCTGGCCAGTCAGTGTATTTAAGAACAGGCACGGCTTTGTGTCAACATTCATAACATTAAAAAAAGTTTTGAGTTAAGGAGTAAAGAAAAATTTATTTTCTTTGTGTGCAGTCAACATAAAAATAAAGCAAAAAAAAAAAAAAAATCTCATTTAAAAATAATTAAAAAGAAAAAACTATAGAAACAAATCTATAAAATTTCTAGCACAACATAAATGATCCGAAAACGATGCATTATTACACGGTGCAGCACAAAACCTTTATACAGGGTGTTCATAATATGAGGATAATATACAGCATGATTCTTCACATCAAAGTAAATAAAAAGTTCCTGATGCAAAATGTCGAAAATCCAATTTTTAAGGGTCTAAACACCACGCGAAGTTTTCTAAAAGCTGGCGGAAAACGTCATTTAATCTCAACAATTGCCACCGTTTTCTCGTGGCATAGCGCAGTTCATTATGTGAAGTGTTAATGAAGAAAGTTCATAAATGACGTAACGAAGTCATACTAAATTTTGAGTTTTAGACATTTTGCATGAGGAACTTTTTATTTACTTTGATGTGAAGAATCATGCTAGGTACTTATGTATTATCCCTCATTTTATGAACACCCTGTATAGAGAATTAAAAAGGCATTTTTGTAAATTTTGTCTGTAAAAAATAGGTGAATAAATATTTATAATAAATATTTTACGTCTTCTTATCACGATCATTAAGAGGAGAAATATTGAAAGTGAATAAGACTGTTTTTCCTGAACTTAAGTATTTTATTTCTTTAGGTAATTCTGTACATCTAAAATAATCTTAGGAAACGAATCCAATGATTAATATTTGTAAGGAATGTCGGAAAATTAAAGAAAGTGATTCAGAGATAAGGCAATTGGAAATGTAACGTCCTACTCGACTTAAATAATGTATCAAAGAGAAAATAAACACCTTGTTCCGCTCGAAAAAGTCGATTTTTCTTGAAGGTAGAATTTCGAAAATCAAAAGGAATATTCAATTCTTTTGTTTCTGTTCATTACCGAAAGAATGATATCACATCCTAAATGTTGCCATTAAAAAATTGAGATCCTCTGTACTTTGGTAAAGTGATCATCTGTTTCTCATAAACTTTACTTGCACAATCCCACTAATTTAAAAATTATCTTCAGTAACTTTTCTTACATTACGTATAAAGAATTTTAGCGCATATATTTAGAAAATGCAATTGGTTTGTAGAAACTTCCGTCAAAAACAACCTTCATTTTATCATGTATGTCTATCTAACCATCTAATTGTACATCATTAATTTTTGCCTCTGTGATTATAAACTTATAAATGTTTAAGCTTATAAGTGCAAATTCAAAGATGAAGGTAAAATTCAAATTTCAAAATTAGTAAAAGGAGTTATTAATATTGAAATAATTGAATAAGATTAATCAGAGAAAGGCTTAAATTCTAATTTTTTTTGAAATTGATAAAACATTTCTTACTAGAGCATTAATGAAAAAAAAAATTCTTTTTATACCATTCTCTTTATGTTTTTTAATAGAAACTGAGTTTATATTTAGGTTTCATTAAATTATTCAGAAAGTGCACTCTAAGTAATTGTTTTGCAGTTCTAAAGAGCCGAAGATGAGTAACTGCAGGGAGTATAAGAGTTGATTTTCCTTCTATTTAAAGTAGATTTTATTTAAATGTAAAGTACCGGTAAATATCAATTCTAGCTAATATTGTGAGAATACAATTCATTAGTGATTATTAATAGCAATTCAGCAACAACATTTAGCATAGATATCTGGAAATTATGCCGGAAGTCAACCAGAATGCAGTGGAGTTGAATTTGTTCGCGTTTGATAGTTGAATTAGTTCGATTGGGAGTGGTGATCGGCAACGTAGTTTCTGCCATGGCAACAGAGAGGCACTTTAGTTGGAAAAATCTCATAGGTGAAAATGTAGATCTGAATTCTCTGACAATTGAATGTGATTGAATTTTCTTTGTTTTATATTTAAAACATTGATCTGAGCTGTTGGAAATTTCCTGCATTAAAATTCAAATTATCTAAATTGAAACATAAGACAGCATGATGGATGCATTAAACGAAAGTAATAATATTAGCAAGGTTAAGTTTTTTTTTTCCTAATTAAGTCTGTATATGCCGTGTTTTCAGGTTATTCTCCCATTTTAAAGCTATACTAGAGCGACGTAATTACTACCTGTAAGTGATGTCATGATACGTTAAAAAAGTCAGTGACGTTTTGAGAAATCATCCGGAATTAGTCATACTTTTGAAATCAATAACAAGCCACAAATGACCATTAAATAATATAATAATCCAATGTGATGATAAGATGACGATTTGACATAAAGAAAGTAATAAATCTCAACCATTCCAAGAAATTCATTTTGAAAGGAAAAATTAAATAAACTGGTCTTTTAGCAATACTTATTTTTATTAAATCCACTGATGGTGGCTTCGGCGATCTTTTGCTATTTTCAAAGCCAACGATTATAAGAAAATATGTTTTGATATAATGTAAAACAACAATGGATATGAGTAGATAGAAAGGAAATCTTAAAATCTGTGGAGACATGCTAGGGAGGCAGCTTGGCTGCCAAAATGTATAATCAGTTCAGTTTCAGTCTGCATTTTCCTGATTTGGGGAGACTAGCTGGTTAAATGTATATTCATGACAATTAAAAATTTCCTGTGGATTTGCGAATTTTTTTTGGACTTAAACTTTTTTAACATTGGATATGTTTTAACAATTTGATAATTTAACAAAAGATGCTAACAATCAAAAACATTAAGATTTTATGGTTTTGAGTAGCAAATGAGCGTAGATACAGCGGAGTTTGATTATAATCAAATAATTTTTAGGACTTTAGCAAAAAGCTACTTATAAGAATACACGCTTGTTCTATACGTTTATCCGGCCGTCCGCCGTTGCACGATAACTTGAAAACGAATTAACTTTTTTCAAATTTGCTTTCGTGGCATTTTCAGGCATTTTTCGTGGACACCTTCAAGTCGATTGCACGTGCTAAAACAGTAACCGCAAGAATACCAAGATAATGGCATGTCATAAAGAAACGATTTATCAAGAATTAATACACTGTTACTTTCTGTTTATCGTTTAAGCATTGTTGATATGGGCACGCGCACGTGGCGATCTCTTTGTCACAGCTAAAGCTCCTTCTTGGAATGGTGGCAAGATTTTCATTTTTTTTTTTTGCTTTTTAGGTTTCTGATTGATCCATTGTGAAATTTTATTGTGGTCATCTGAAGTTTTTAAGATTTCCATGTTATTTTCTAAATTGTCAAATGGTTGCCCAAGTGTAATATGGAATGCAAAAGTTGAATACCCATTATCATATTTGCATGAACTCAGATGTCCCTTGTAAATTGAATAGTTTTAAATTTTCTTTTGTTCATGCCTAAATAAAATTTTTTTCATATTTGACATAGTTGTCTTCTTGCGTATGAATATAATATTGCAAGTACGAAATTTGCTTTAAAAAAAAGTTGAATTGCACACCATTTTCTGAGAGTCGATATAAATTAGTGAACGTTTTTGCATTCCGTAATTTCTCTCTTCCTCTTAATTCTCCTAGAAATCGTAGAATGAGAGTTCCAGGCCGTATGGTGAGTGGTCTAGCGATCTTTTAGCTGAATATTTACGGCATTCACCATTGTAATACACACTATAATTTAACTTTTATAGCGAGCAAAAAAAAAAAGCGACAACTGCGCGTTGCCTTACTCGCATAAACAAAGCATGTCACAGGCTATCTTCATTAGCATCAATCAGAATTGCTATTCCAGGAAATTTCGATGCAGCGCCCTCGTGTATTCCAATTACACTGAAATTTTAAATTTTGATAAACCTTTAACTGTGGAGAAAGTAAAAAAGTATTCCAAATGTTGAAGAGAATTATAAGATCATCACGGCGCAGTCTAAAAAAAAAATATAAAAATAATTTTGGTTAAAACAAAAACGTGACTAGTGAAGATAGTTCATACGATAATAATAAACTAGCCTTTCAGAGTAAATCATTTCCCCTTCATTATTTGGTAATTATATTATTTTCCTTTTAAAATAATTTTTAGATTGTGTGAGTTATAGTCATTTTGTTTAGATCAAGAAATGGTTACGCAAAAATAGACTGCTTATAGAATTATGATTTCTGTAAATAAGATCATCTTTTTCACAAGTATGAGGTGAAAAACTAATTCCAAGTGAACTAAGAAAACTAGAATCAGCGAGTCAAAGTTTCTTGACAAACTTAGGGATCAGGTTGGATATTCATTCCTACTTCATAACAGACACATAGACGAAGTTTTGAGCGAGATTACAGGGAATAATTGAAAACTGTAATTAACTAGATATTAATCAATCAATTTCCTGTCGGCAACTCTTTGATGCACCTAAAGGTAGAACGGTGTTGAAACGCTGGCCTTCCATATAGCCGTAACTTTTCTCGCTCATATTTAATAGTATGTGGTAGCATCAGGGAAGGTGTTGAAGTTTTGCAACTGCGGCAAAAAAACCCTAGCAGATTTCACGCAGCTATTGTTGGACGCTAGTGAAGTGAAGTCTTCCTTAATATATCTGAATCCTTTATGAATGTGATCGTAACACGGAGAGTTTTTCGTATCCAATTCTCGCTTGGTTGAGAGAACCTTTTTAATAAAGTCTTAAAATGTTCTACAAACGCTGTTCTGCTCACAATTGATGAAGCTTACGTACATAAGCAAGCAGAATTTTCATTACTGGGCGGAAATCAATCTTCAACAATTTCATGAAACCTACTGCAAATGTTTATCGCGAATGAAGGAAATTATCTGGACGTTATCATTTTCAAAACTCAGTGAAAACACTTATTGTATTCCATGCATTTAGATTATTTAATAAATCTTAAATAGCATTTACCGTGCCTTTTTATTAACTTTTAAAATCTAGGAGTTGTTTTTTTTTTCTGCACCCTTTAGAACATCTGAGAGAAATTTTGCCTGTTTGTAAACCCACGATGAGCACCTATCTCCGAAACTAATGGATATATACGCGCCTAAATTGGAACGATTGATGGGCTATGTGCTCCCAGTGAACCATCCAAGTTTCGTGAAGATAGGTGGCATAGGAGCCGAGTTGCAAACAAAAGTTGAAAAAACTTCGTCAGAACAAATTGAGAAGATTTTCGTGCATTTGTTTACATTATGTAGATGATCGCATGTGCTTGAGAAGGAAACAGAATATTGGTCTTTGTAAGTAAATTTATAATTTTCCTGTGTACGCAAAAATTACTTTATCCGAGTGTTCTTTAATTTCGAAGCACGAAGATACTATTGCGATTTCATCCAAATCATATTTTTATCATAGAATTCTATCCAAGTGGTTAGTTCTGCATCCTTGTCTAAACTATTGGCATTCAAGAATTATCAGTCGAAATTGGACAAAATGGTTGCATATAAGCAATGTAAGGAGTCGTAAGAGTGGTACTGATGCGAGATGGTTATCAAGCCGATCCTACTGCCATCCGTGATCATCATACAGGAAAAATTCTGCGACCTGGATTCGAACCAGAACTTCGACTGTCATGGTCGACGCCTCTACCAATTGGGCTATCGCAGACACACGAACAGCCATGCTGCGCCATAAGGTGTCTTAAAGACAACCAAGTTGTCATGGTTGAAAGCCATTGGGAGGCGGGCACTCGGCTCACAGATCGAGAATTTCTCCTATCCAACCATCAGAAAATTTGATGAATTCACAGATAAATAATAATAATACTAATAATTGGAAAATGGTCTTTGGAGGATTTTTTCACGCCATTACCTCCGATATTGATGAATAAATAGAGAAAAATAGTAAAGAAAATTCTACGGCTTGGACTCGAACCAGGGACCTTCGGGTTACCGTCCCGATGCTCTAACCACAAAGCTACCGTGGACATGGAAGCTGTCACTATCAAACATGCCCTAAGACCATTTTCCAATTATTATTATTATAATATTATTCGCCATTTAA
>JAHWFO010092776.1:5693948-5715912 GCA_023313115.1 Rhysida immarginata | reverse complement strand
GTTACGTATTTATAGAAAATTAAAGTAAACAATATTTTTATAATATGTGTAGTGTATATAGGATCAACAAATTTTGCTTGTTTTAATAAAGTATTGTAACAAACCCAAATAAACAATTCGGCTCGACCTTTCTAGATCAGGAAACAGAGCAAGATTACCCCACAACAAATTATGTCCAAAAGCAAGGTTGCTATTAATATACAGGGTGAGTCTGAAACCCTGTCATAAACTTCGCATGCGTACTCCCCATGGCGGAATAAGAAACAAATGTCCTATCAACATGAGTCTGAAACTCAACCATTAACGAGAAAAATGGCGTCCAAATGTGGGTGCTCCGAAACATTTCAGCGTGGTTGCATGTCAGGTTCTGAATGACCGCTTTCCCGCAAGATGGATTGGACGTGCGGGGCAGTGCCATGGCCTCCTCGTTCTCCTGACCCCCATGGCAAGATTTCCATCTGTGGGGGCATGTTAAGGATAACGTGTATGCAACACCCGTCCAGGATGCGAATGAGCTATGGGACCGCATTGTCGCCGAATTTGATGCCATTAGGAACCGCGCAGGAGTGTTAGAACGTGTTCGCCGTTCGTTTCAGAGACGTCTGCACGCCTGTGTTGAAGCACATGGACATCACTTGGAACAATATCTGTAAAACAAACCTCACAGGGGGACCCACATTTTGACGCCATTTTTTTCGTTAACGGTTGAGTTTCAGACCCTTGTTGATAGGACATTTGTTTCTTATTTGGCCATGGGAGAGTACGCATGCGAAATTTGGGACAGAGTTTCAGACTCACCCTTTTTAACAAAATAGACAATTTTATTATGAATGCAAACTATGGGGAATGTTGGCGAATCGACTGTTTGTTGAATAAATAAATCCTTTTTCTCAAAGTTCGTTACACGAAGAAAGTCAACATATGCTAAAACTAAAAAAAATAAAAGGGGAAAGCTAATTTATTGAGAGAATGTTAGCAAGAATGTGATATAGTGTTGTTACAGAGTCGACAGAGCGAAATCCGGGTAGGAGAAATTCAAGTTGGTGTGTTAAAGTCACTAGAGGAAACATCTATTTCCAGATCGCTGACAAAGATCGGGAATCTGATTTATAATTAGTTAGTGACAAAATCAAGCTTGAAGCATCAAATCTCAACGGCATAACAGAGTTTAGGGATACAAACAGCATTAAAACTTTTGTTTTTGCAGAAACAGACGGATTTAGATGCCTATAAATTCCATTTTTTTAAGTTTAGCAAAGCAATTTTTAAAAATGAAGATAAAAAAAAGGTAACAAGGACAACAAGACACAGTAAATATCGATTTCTCCACTTGTGAGATTAACGGCTCTGTAATTGACATTGCGCGACCCCTAAGGTTTTCTTGATTGTCAGAGACTTAAATCATTTTTAAATCAATATGTTACCACAAAATGACTGTAAGTGATCCTTTGTCAATCGTAAATTTATATGTAGTAGAGATAAATCATCTATTTAACCCAACAATACCTAGTATTTCTCACAAAAAATCATGCAGAAAGGTCTGGAGTTACTTACTCAATGTGCATATGCATAACATAAATCTTGATTAAGATGTCGAAGGGTTTTTGATGTCTGCAACTTAAACGAGATGATAGGCATTTTTAATATGAAGAGAATGAAAAATTAAGTTAGCTTTATTCAGTATATTGTAAAGCTAACTTAATAAACTTAATGAAAAATTCTGATAACCACATTCACTGATGAAAAATTCCGATAGGTTGCTGACAAAGTAAATTTCGGCAATTGTCTGTTCGACGATGATGAATTTGGTAACAAGATGTGATCTTGAGTACTTTAAACTTAAATGTAAAATTAATTCTTTGTGCCGAAAAATGACAAATACCAATTACCATTAAAAGTATTTACAGAGTAAATCCAATATGGTTCATTCAAAACTTTTGGGCTAGATTGAATTATTAAGTTAGAAAACAATTAACCTTCAGAAATTATTAAAGGAAATTTGGATGTCAAAAGCCAGATAATCACAGAATAGTTTACAGAAAATTCTGCTTTTTTATAGTAAAATTCCGGAAAGTTACGCTATACTAAATACAGCTGTATAAAGTAATATAAATCTTTCTACATATAAAGAGTAATTAGTAAATAAATACCTATAACGATATATTTAGTAAAAAGTAACTATTTATCGCATAACAATGTGTAACGTAATCATTGAATAGAAAAAACTCAGTTTATATCTATCCTTGTTGAGCATTTTTATAACTGAAGGGTTGAGATTCTCAACTTGAGAACCATAGTGGGCCATTTCCATCTATTATGGAAACCAACTAAGGACCTCTAGGGCTGCAGCTTAGGGTAATTTATCATATACAAGTATTTAATGGTCCATCTTTATCGCTTCAATTGTATGGAGTAGAGGTAGATGTACCAGTAATTGACAGTTTAAGACATTACTGTGAAACGAAACTGGTTACGTAAAACATTTTGAATTTTTTCTAGTTTTACCATTAAATTGTAAATATAATGCAGAATGTGCCAATCTCTAAACAATTATTATATCTTTAAAAGCTATTAAGTTATTAAATTTTTTCCTAACTAATGTATGAATCACCAGAAGTTGACAGTTAATGCACCAGAAGTTGAACAGGCAGTTTCACCAGTAATTGACAATATTTTAATTACACATTTTAAATATATTTTTACAAAGACAATTGACAACATTCAAAAGTAGCTGATGAAATCAAGCATTTTTAAGAATGTTTTTAAAACTTACATTGTTCATATAGATCATTTATCTTTTTTCCATTTGAAATAATAAATTAAATTAGTCCACTCCCATGTAGTGCAAGGACAAAAAATGAAGGTATTTTCCAGTAGATGTATTGCCCACCAAATTGTTCGTAGAAAAACTTGATTTTTGACGATTGTTCTCTACTTGCAAAATTCATCCAATTCATCCTATTCTTATCATAGTAAACAGAATAGTAGTTTTCTTCTTGAAAGATAATTTGTCCTGGGCTATCTGTTGACCGTCTCTGTGACAAGATTCAGGACCAACAAAAATATCGGCGAATAGGGCCTAGAAGATTTACGTCAAAATGGGTGATCTAGAAATTGACAGTCAAGTTTCTATAATTGGCACAGCTAGGTCAATTACTGGAAATTAAGAAGTTACTCTTAAAACCATCACACGTCTCCTTTATTATTATTACCCTGTATTCTATATTACATTAGTATATTTTTGTTCCTTTTTTTTAAGCACAGAATTTATCAACAATTGACAGGTTATGTCAATTACTGGTGACACTACATATCTGGGTTCTAGTAGTTGACCGTGGATTAAAACAGTTCACACATTGGTCAGCTGAAATTGTGTTACCACTAGAAGTATTGTTCACTGATCACACAAAAAGGTTCACGTAAAATTAATAACAAATATTGCACAACATTCTTGAAATTAATTCAAGTAATCAAATCCTCGCCTAGTGGTTCATTACAAGGTTTTTTTTGACTCAGAAAAGCATTGAACATTCAACATATGTTTGCGGCCATGATAGAGAACAAAGTTCCTAGGTTTTTGCTGTTCTGGGAAGCTTAATAGATTGTTTAATATGAGGTGGCACGCCAGTCCCTTTTCTTGCCTTGTTACTTTACTAAAGCTCTTTAAATCGTGAATTGTCAATTACTGGTACACTGTCAACTACTGGCACATCTACCCTATAGATGTTCAAATTATTCGCTTAATTATTTGCTAACATGAACGTGATTATTTGCTAACAAACTTTAACCTTCATTTTCTCCATTGTTAAAAAATGGCACTTGCTCCACTGTGGTTCTCAACTCTTCAATTGTTCTTTAAATCTATTTTTTGCATGCATTGATATGCAGAATACGGTTCAGGAGCTATTATTGCAAATCAGTAATTGCAGCATATTAATGATAAGCTCGAGCAGCTCTAATCCCCCAATCAGATGAAGACTCCATGTTTACCTGTTCCAATAAAACGATTCACCACCTTATTATTACAATACGTACCTGCGTTACCTGAATGAACATCTGGATTAGGCATAAGCAAAGCCAACGATCTAGCATTTCTCTGATTTTATTCCAGGCCACCCAGTTTACCTGATCTTATTCCCTGTGATTTGATTTTTTTTGGGGGGGAGGATATGTGAAGGACGCTGTTTATGTTCCACCTGTGCTACAAAATCTACTCGAACAGTTTGTTGCTGCCATTGAAACTACCTGTGGATAGGCTGATCCGTGTATGGCCAGAATGAACTATTTGACCTGCTACACTCAATTGAAAGCTTGCGATTCATTCTGATGTAGGTTAAGTTTTCCCTATTCAATGATACCTTACACGTTATTCTGTAATAAATATAACACGTGAAGTAGCTATATATTCAATTAGAATTTTTCTGTCTTCCATGTAAATTACCTAATGTGGACAACATGTTTATTATAGGTAGTTTAAAAATAGATAAATATAAATTTTAATGGAAATAATCAACTGAATTTGTTTTAAAAGACTATTATTATTAAGACAACTGTCATATTCACTTATTGTCTAATTAACCATTTAATTTAATTTATCAATTTTCTCCCCCATTTTTTACGATTTTATTATTTAAAAAGTACTTTAACATAGCAAATAATGAATTGTGGTACAGTAATTTCAACGTTGTTTACTATATGTTTCACATACTGTATTACTAATAATTGAGAATTAAACGAAATCGGAATCAATTCATCTTCATCAATCAGAGGGGAAGAAGCTAAAGAATCTGGATCGGTGTCCTCTGCGTACAAATGAGAAGACGCGAGCGCAAATTCCATCCATTGTTTCAAAGATTATCTTACACTCGAAGATTATGTGTTAAAATAAAGCTTAATCTTGGTCAATTTTTTTTTAGGAAGACAAAATGGATCGCCTAGCGTCTAGAGACAAATACGAGGGCTGACAGAAGAAACTCAACAGCTGACCCGTTTTTCTTTAACAAGCTATCTATTAAAATTTATCATCTTTATAGTCCAGACAATAGATTCAACTTATACTTCTCGAAAGGAGAACTTCGCGAGACTTGTGAATGGGGATTTCCTTATTTCTGTAGCGTTATATTCCGTCTCTCCATATCTGTAGAGAAACTCACGTGATTGCACTGATTTTTTAGCAAACGCAAATAAATATACCGAAAAAAATTAACTGCCCGCACCTGCGTACAACTGAATAATGGCGTTGAGCTTTGACCTTTCCTTGAAGCTGAGGGTCATTTTCACTTTCGGTGGGATAAAAATGGCTGAAACTTTTCAAATTCTATTTTAGAAATAAAAAATAATAAAATCACTTTTTTGGAAAAAAAGAGGAAAAAGAAAAAAAAGCATGAAGGCAAAAAGTTTGAGTCATGTAATATTGGAGTAGTGACATGTAAAGGGACTACTTTCTAAAGAGGTCACTTTAGTCACGTGAGTTTCTCTACTTATATATGCATTATAGAAGCGCATCTTCTTGCTTAAAACATTGTATGCTCTTTGGATGAGTCTATTTGATTATAAAGGCTCTAAAAGTTGAAGAAGAAAAAAAAATATCGTGAACTCTCGAGCTTCCGGTTTAAACAGAAATAATACCAAGCTAACTAGGCAGCTATATAAATAGTTTAAGAATTAGTTAAGAATTAGTATTATATGTTATACATAAAGAATTTTATTAATTTTGAAAACCGTAAACATCAAATTTATTCATCATATACGCTATTACCGTCAGACAGATGATTAGCAAATTTAACCTTTAGAAGGTTGCTAGGCGGCCAAATATGAACGTCTTTTGCGATACGTTTTGGCGACTTCAAGAAGATAGCGCATTTTCGTGACGCCATAATCCCGAAACGACGAACATTTCACGACAAACGCAAAAGCAACGTCCATACAATGAGCACTGGCACAAGAAAAGGAATGTGTCAGAGCAAATAATGGACTAGCATAAAATTATAAGCGTTATATAAAAACGAATCACAGAAGTTGTCAGAAATGTAACTGCAACACACTTTAAAAATTATCTCCGCCATTTACGAGGGGTGATCAAAAAGTAAGGTCGCGTATTTTTTTCTCTAAAATCGTGACCGGGGAAAAAATAAACACACGTACATGCGATAGAACAATTCAGCCTTTATTTTTCTCCAAGCCGATTGAGGCAACGATCCCAGCGGTGGACAAGTTTTTCCACGCCCTGTCGATAAAAGTCGTCCGGTTGATTTCACTTCGTCGTCGTCACGGAAATGTTGACCGGCCAGTGACTTCTTCAACGGTCCGAAGATATGGTAGTCACTGGGAACGAGGTCCGGGCTGTATGGAGGATGAAGCAGTGTTTCCCAGTTCCATCGCTGCAACAGGTCAGTGACCCGTTTCATTGTGTGGGGACGTGTGTTGTCGTGGTGCAGCACGATGTCCTCCATTGCCAAGTCAGGTCTTTTCCTGCGTATGGCCGCTCGAAGATTCCTCAATGTGCCTCTGTAGCGTTAGGAATTGATAGTGGTATGCGGTGGAAGAAACTCAAGCAGTATCGGACCCCAATCCCAAAAACATGTCAACACACGATAGCACAGTTTTGAACTTTTTCTTTGTGGGAGATGAGGTGTGTTTCCAAAACCGCCGATTGCATTTTGGTTTCGGGCGTGAAATGGTGGATCCATGATTCATCGCCTGTGATGATTCGATCAAAAAAATCCTGACCCTCCTCCTGGCATCAGATAAGATGCAGCAAACAAGCATCGAAACGAGCACCTTGATGTTCAGCCATCAGCTGTCGTGGCATCCATCTGCATGACACTTTGCGAAAGCCGAGCTGCTCTTGAACAATGTCGTACGCCGTTCCATATGAAATGTCCAACGTTGCAGCAATTTCTCTTACGGTAATCCGCCGGTTCTCCCGCACCTGCGCTTCCACAGCGGCAATGTTGCTGTCAGTCATGGATTCCAGCAGGTCCTTCTTTAAAAGCCTTGCAGCAACGTTGTACTGTTCGGAGCTGCACGATATCACCTCCGTACACCGACACAATTTCCTTATGTATATCGACTGCTTTCAGGCTTTTGCACAAAGAAAACGCTGTACATAACGCTCCGCCGCTCAAAACGACTGGACGATGAAATGAGAGCCGCCATCTTGTTGGATAGTGCTTGTTCAACGTTCATTATTCAATCTGACTGTTTGGATGATACAGTAGCTGAGTCCTGAATAAAGACAGACTGCTATTCCCAGCACATGATCTTAGATCCAATTGTCCGTGCTTCAAATGGTCCTAATTAGTTCTACCTATATTTTATATCGCAGATGCCGCTATAAATTCATTGAATACCTTACTTTTCATTTAAATGACAATTTTCTGCAAAAAAGCATTTGACTTTGAAAAACTCAAAACTTATGTACAAGTTATATCTGCTATTTTAATTTTGCGCTATATTGGTCTAAGGATAATTAATCGTTAATAATTACCCTATAGCAAGAATCGAGTTCCATGTATTACACTTCATATGCTATATCAAAAAAAAATCTCAAAATTCTAAAAACCTTTGAAGGTAAAACTTTGCTAATAATATATGCGAAAAGTAATAATCTTTTGCTAATAATCTTTTCTCTATTTTTAACAGATGTGATTTGGATCCTTATAGACAAATCGATGCCATATTGAAAGACCAAGATTTATATGATCGCAGGGTAAATCCCGAAGGTCACGGTAAAAAAAAATTAAATTTCATTGCATTTGCTTATTTACATTTAGTTTCCTATTATCAAATGTAGTATCGTGGCGAGTAAAAACAGCCTACTTAGAACATTCCAAACAAATTCGCAAAAATAAGCCGCTAATAATCCTTTACTGAGACAATTTTGATATAACAACCTAAGAATTTTTCAGTTCAATTCGGTTTACATATATCATACGATCTTATTGTCGCAATACGGTAAGAAATGTCCACGTTGAAAATACGCGCCAGATCATTGAATACACTCTTCGACAAGAAAAATCGACACACCAAGAAGAGTCTGCAATTGACACAAAGTCACTATGTGGAATGTAAAACTATAACAGAAAAAAATGATTAGACTTTCAGAACAACTGGATGAAATATTGGACAGAAAGCGTTACACAAAGTAAGCAAATCAATTGGTTTACTTCTGACCTGGATACGGAGGGTTGATTCAGATAAAATGAGACGACTTTAAACGCCGCGTATGACCTTGACGGAATGTGATTTGCATGACTCGTCCACTATTCATGGGGATTAGCTTTGTATATACTTGTTGCTGTTATTTGGGACATTTCGTGCTGAAACATGGCTTCCAAAATCACAGCTTTTTGGGAAGGGTATATGTTTGGCCTTTCCGACGCTAACTTCAGTCTTTCGTGCATTGTGGAATTATGCAAACGAAATGGTATTGTGGTATCCAAAGCTACTGTGGGTCGAATAATCAAAAAGAACAAATTGCGACCATCTAATGAACGTGGACGAGCAGAGAAGCAGACCAGAAACAAGCCCCAGCCAACACGCCCAGCTCAGGTGGTGCGAGAAATCCGGTCTGAAGTGCTGAAAGAAAATCCCCCCACACAGAGAAGTCTAGCCCAAAGGAAAGGTATTTCACAGGCAACAGTCTCCAGAATAATTCATGACAATCTTGGGCTGGAGCGACGTCATAAAGCGCGCGGTCACAGACTGTCGGCCAGGCACGTGCAGGAACGATTCACCAACGCCAGAAAACTGTATGAAAACCATCTTGCAGGTGACCGATGGAAGTGGGTTAAATCCTTGGATGAAGCTTGGGTGTACATCGATGACACCAACAAACTCAGGGCAATTTACTATCGCGAAAGAGGGGGCAAGGCCAGGTCCGATTTTGTCCGAAGGTGCAAGGAAAAGTTTTCAAAGGGTTTCATGGTGGTTGCCGGATATTGCTGACGTGGACTGCTCACGATTTGTCGAGTTCCTGGAAACTGTAAAATTAGTGCAGCTTACTTCCAGAGTAATGTAATGGACCACATATATCGGCAGGATATCCCACGTCTGTACCCTGGTGAGCAATCAAAAGTTTGGATCCACATGGACAAGGCATCAAGCCACACTGCCAAGTCATCTGTGGCTTACTACAGGAAGATGGAACAGGAGACGGGCATACGTTATTCCCTTTCTCATGTGCCTGTAAAATCTCCTGACGCATCACCGATGGATTCCTGTGGTTTTGGTCTCCTGAAACGACGGCTCGGAAGTCGCCGACCAAGAACCGTTGATGGGCTATGGAAAGTGTGTCAGCAGGTGTGGAACGAACTTCCCATGGAGTCCTCAAACTCAGCCTACTTCAGTGGAAATTACGGTGCCGGGCGATAGTCCAACAGCGTGGTTCTCACATCGAACACAACCGATGGTGGCGCCATGGTATTACACCATCGTAACAGAACTGCAAAGTCGTCTCATTTTATCTGAATCAACCCTCCGTACAAGCGGTTATCCAATCTGGCATGGATTCATAAGTTGCCGATATTAATAAAGGATATCTTGTCTCCAATTGGTAGGCTAAATTTGTCGACACTCCTTCTCATTTCAGTTATGCTGAATAGAGGAGAGACCTGGCGATCTAGGTAGCAATAGAGTGTGGCAAGCATTGAGATAATCCATGGAGAGACATGCCTGTGTGGCTGGGCATTTTCTTGATGAAAAGCAACCCTCAGATGTTGCAAAAGGCTCAGCAGCACAATGGGTGGTAGTCCGGTTATTAAACGAAGTGTGTTTAATAGGCCATGTTGCCATGACTTTCTTCGACGCCTTAGTTCTCGATGTAACTAATAAACTGGAAGTTTATTTCAGTGGATGTAGATGGGTACCAGCAATTTGACCTCTTTTAGAAGTCGCAAGGTTAGACATAATGAGCAATCACCACAACAGCACGACGTCCACAATTGCAGTGATGCTGCTAATAAATGACTAGGAGACAATTCGGACCAAAAATGAGAACGAACCACAACTTAGGGTGGGGGGGGGGGAGGATAACGAACCTCATCAACATCAGACAAGACTAGCACGATATGTTTCCGTTTCCATTTATTTGTTCGACTTCTATAGTGGATCGATAAGCTTGAATTATTTTTAATTTAACTTATTGAGTATTTTAAAAACTTTCACGTTCGGATACGTTTTTAAAAATGAAATTAAACTATCAGAAGCTATATCATTCTATTTTAGAAACCTCAAATTTTCCATTTTCCATTTGCCAGTAAAGTTTTTAATTTTTTAATTTATAAATTCACTTCATTTAACAGCTCTAAATCCAAAATAGAAGCTATTTGCATTAAATGGATTTATTTGAGTAATGCTTGAATTTACAGTTGTCAATGTTTACTTGATTTACCTTCAATGAAGCATTTCACATTTTATTCTTAAGTAGCCAAGAAATCTAATTTTGAATCGTGAGTTTTATATTTGGATTGGTCTTGGTTCTGCCCTTTTTTTTTTTAAAATAGACTGATCTCTGACAGCCGGTAAACAAAATGAAAAATTATTTAAGTGGAAAAGTAAAATAGGAGAAAAAAAAAACTTCACAAGTAACGCCTCAAGAGTTTATCGTAGACGCTTGGAAAAACACTTGACAAAGCTGAGACATTGCAAGTGGACGCGGAAAAAAATCCTGAAATGTTAAGGGAGCAAAACAAACAAAGCATCCAACGATCTAATTCATCTAACTCAAACTCCATTCCTCTGTCTCGACTCTTTATCCATTAATAATTTCTTTTAAAAGATTCATTACTGGAATCTCTTCAAATGCATTTGTCTAATAGACAAATGAGCTGGCAAAAACAGTTCCATCAAATATTATATATAGAGAATTACTATTAATAGATAACGCTCTCAGTACCAAAAAAATGATGTTGTTTTGAACTGTAACTGTATATTACATAACAAAAAATATAACTGTAATTAACAATACTTAACTGTAAAAATATAACTGTAATTAACTGTAAAAATATAAGAATAGAATGAAATGTAATTAACAATACTTTGACGAAAACGTGCTTCCATCATAACGAGACCGGAGCTATTTTACATTTTTGATTATTTTTTTAAAATCGTATAATAATATTTTTCATATCTGCTGATTTTATTTTTACTTCTTCAAAGAATTTAGATTTTGATTTTTTTAAGTTGCAAGATGCATTCTTAGTTCTCTCCTTGAAAAATTTTGATTTTTGTAAGTACTGACTTATCATTTTAATAGAAGCATCCTATCTCGAAAATATCATGTAAAAAATCCATGTAATAATTAAGGATCACGTGGGTAGAAAATAAAGCATACTGGGGGCAGACAAATTGCTCCTGGAATTGTGATGTAGCACTGTTCTTGATCTGCCTCAGATTAAAATGATATCCATCTTCACCACCGGGGAACATCACTGGATACTTTAGATCCAAGTTTTTCTTGCCCTTGACGTAGAAGTTCTTATACCCTCTTGCTCTATTCGAAACTCTTGTTGTTCAGATGTTGGACAATATAGGAGTGATGTAGCACTGTGACAATAACGGTTCAGGTGACAATATAGGATTTGCGCAACGAGATTAATATTATTAGAGTGAAAAATAACTGATCATCAGCGCCCCCACTATGAAGCAGAGATAACTTGCATGTGTCGACCTCAACTGCTGCTATTTAACCTCAACTGTCATGGCTGACGCTAGTTAAGTTGCTCATATTAATAATATAAGCCAAGTTTAGACTAAATTTATTTCCTGCATGCAGCACCATGATAAATATGATTGTAATAAACCGAATGTTTATTTTCTTATTCTCATATTTCAAGTTTTTATCTCAACTATCAATTAGCTTCAAACATGGCGTCGTTATTTCCACTCTAATAATATTAATCTCATTGTATTTGCGCACAAATTCGTGTTCCTTCTTTACTGCCATGTTGGAAGCTCCGGGCGAAATGCTTGTTTCGGAATCTTCAATTTGATGTCCTCTATGCAGGACTGATCCAAGAATAAGCGGGGTCTGGTAGATTTTGGATAGGTCCCAAATATATTTGACTTGTTCCCCTCCCTCTAGAGCGTATCCTGGCCCCCGCATTCCTAACATAATCCTTGCTAAGCCAATGACTGGGGCTGCAAGGTATATAGTATCCCAATAGAGAATTGGGTCTTCAATAATAAGAATAAAAAAATACAGTATAATGATAAATGTTGATAGAGTTGGGTCCGTTATTGCTTTGCATAATGCGAAATAATGATTGATCCGGTTTTGCAATAACTATGTTTATTACAAGTATGTTGCTCACGCGTTTCGGTTTACAACATCATCAAAGCAAGATTTTACTAGGAATAAGGAAAGTATAGATATATAGGGGAGACTGGGGCAGGTTTGATACAGGGGTAGATTTACACATTCGCCATAGTTTATTTACCGTTGGTCGGAGCGCACCTCCTTTGAGTCAGGAGAAACGTTACCACCGCCATATACCTTCATAACGGTTTGGAGTCAGTCGCGTGTGAGAACAGTGAAATAGACAACTTTTTCTAATTTTTCTTCTAAGTAAATTTTCCCACTAATATATTGGCGGTTATAGGATTTATATCATTATAGCATCGTAACTCATTATTGGATATCCTCTTAGACCGTACTTTTGCGGTTATTTTAAGCTATTGAGTTGATTGTTAACCTTAAGAACAAAGCAGAGAGGCTTAGTTGTACGGCGATAGGGCAAGTTTACACAGGAAGCATGGGGCAGATTTACACACTGTTTGAGGCCATATAAAAAGTCGAAACCGGGATAACAAACCGTACCATACACACAGTGTCAGAGGTGGGCACATGATCACTGTATTCCAACAGGTAATTCAGTATATTTTGTATCTTGTAAATTTTTATTTGGTAATATTTGCATTTGTATCCTGTATTTGAAATGTGTGTATCCTGACTCACTTCTACTCACTGAATTAAACGAAGTAATAAATATTGCAAATTATTTGAATTTTATTCCTAATAAACTTTACACAGATGAGATTGCATCAAAAAATGATTTTTAATTTGAAAATACTATAAAGATAAAATAAAGGCACCATACGATAACTTAAAGTTCAACTAATGAATGGATATGAAAATTTAGTGAAATAGTTTTATTACTAAAAATACAAAAATAATAAAAAAAAAGTGTTTAAACCTGCCCCGGTCTCCCCTACATTTATTTGGGGGGGGGGGGGAGTTAGCTAGTTAGCCTCGGTTCGAGACCTATGTTCCTGATTGGTTACTAGTGGGTTGGCAGTGAGATGGGAAACGGGATAGTGGATAGCTAGTTGTGTGAACTTAAGTTTTTAACATTTGTGGCTGGAAATATTGATGATGTTAAGGTTTCAAGTTTGGGGAGACAGGGTGGCATAGAGCAACGTATATAAGTGCATCATGTTTTAAAAAATAAATTTTTAAAAAAGTTTAAATTTAGAGCTCTATTTATCCATTTTAAATAAGACGACACTTGCGAATGCTCTCTTGTCATTTGAGCGGTTTTTCTCAGAGGGTGACATGGGTATTTTTGCCATTGCAAGTTTGCTGTGGTAATTTTGCTTATTGTCGCATCTCGTTAGAATTAAGGAACTCTGATGTACACCCATATATGGACATTGTTTTTCCTGTGAACACTTTAGAGAATCTCATCGATTCTCTCCCAGCCCGTCTAGCTACTGTCTAAGCTGCACATGATGGTTATTCCGATATTAACAGGTGGTCACATAATGTGACTCGACTGTTTATTATTAAAAATCCAATTCTGTATTGCCATTTATAATAATACAAACCCATTTGAAGAAGAATTCTTGGATCAGCTAATTTGAGTATGTAAATGAGATTATGTCATATTATTAAAGATAAGGAAACGGAAAAGAAAAAGAAAGACAAGGAAATGGCAATTAATTTTATTTTCGCATAAAATTGTGAAAATTTTGGATAACGCAATTACATTGACCATCAGTGCAGTATCGTGGAAAATCAAGGCGAGGGGCCTTCAAAAGCGCGGGGCCTTCTGCAGCCGGTCCTATTCCCTTTGTTACAAAGCATGTCCCGTTTGCTGCGCTGTGGCTTAGAGCGTTATCGTGATGCAGAAACCTCTCTTCTGCCACTTCACGCGCTGCTTCCTTCGAATTGCATTATGCAGTTTCTGTAAAACTTGCACGTAGAAATGATCAGTAACGCCTGATCTTGAAATTCGCATGCAATTTGAACTGGGACATTATGCCGAAACATCAACACGGGTATGCCTAACTGGAGCGAAATACGACGATTCCTGTACGCCGAAACCTGTTCACATGTTACAAATGTTAAGCTTCCCACGTATAAAGCTACAGGGTGGGAAGCTTCCCACTATATAAAGGGTGTTTTTGAACTCGGTGCCCAAACTTCACAGGATGATAGATGATAAGATACGGAACATTTTTTTTTTACCTAAGAATGGATGGTCCAAAGTTCACCATGAAATCGCTAGAGAGAGAAAAGTTACTAATTATTAGTTAACAATTTTATTGACCACTGATTACAGTAACCGTTCAAAGAAGCTACGACTAACAGTAGTAATACATGCCTGACATCATCGAGACATTGATTGGCGAACAGTTTCAAGGAGTCAAACGGTTAACTAAAAACACACAGAAAATATCAATATCTAATTTGCATGCAAGCAGCATGGTAAATTGAACATATCATGTGACAACCATGCCGTTTGGAGATGGCAATATTTTGGTGAGGAAAGCATTTTCATGGCACGAGTTTTCATCTAAGCGCAGCATACCTCAACACATATCGTATCTATCAACAGAACAATTTACCTTGCTACAAGGCCCGGAAAATCACAGATTGATATATGGAGTGTGGTAGTAAATCATGTTGCTACAGCTACCTGCTCAGTCACTAATTCAAAACCCTATAGAATATTTTCTGGGTGATCTGGAAAGAGTGTATCACCACAGGCTTTTACTACGTCGAATATATAGGAGTTACGTGATGCACTTGCCGTGGAGTCGACTTTCACCAGATTGTGTCTAAATCTGCATGAAAAAAGAAGAATCTGCACGTTACAAGGGGGGGGGGTTCTCCTATTAAATTGATAAGCCAGTGTTATATTTTATTAGAAATTTTAAATGTCCAGTTAATATGTTAAAATTTTATAAAATATTACTGTTTTTCTAATTGAAGGTAATGTAACAAAAGTCTTTGTAACATATTATGTTACAGACATGTGGGATCTGAACCAAAAGACGATGGTGAGTTTATGGGAAAAATTATTCACTATTAATCTGCAAGGCTGATTTTACAGGGTATTCACAGATTGATGTACTCTTTTATTACAAGACATGCAACATTACACATATTCTTAGAAAAATCGGCAAAAAAATTATTTTCGATTTGTCAGTTCTCATCAGAGCTGAATTAAACTTTCTTCATGCCCTTACACCTAGAACCTATTTATCTTTTAGAACATACAGGGTGGTTATAATTAAAGTGACACCATTTAGACCCTTCTAGCAGTTGTTCTGGTAATCAGATTTTGACGAAACTTGAGATATATGTTATACAGACCATGGGGAAGAGAATTTTGCAATAAAAAAATTAGTTCACATTTTGACCGCTACGTCAAAATATGGCGCTGGTCATGTAAGAAACTATCTGAGAATTTTTACTCAATCAGAGACGTTATGCAAATGAGATGTAAAATTAGAAAAGCTTTAAAATGACGGTGAAATTAAATGTAAAGTCATTCTTCGACGATGGCTTTAGCTAAAAAGGATCGAGCTTTATTGGTGAAGTTGTTTTACCAGAACTGCAATAATGCTTCTGCTGCACTAAGAGAATATCGACGTTTGAAAAACTTGCGAAATGGGCCTATGTCCATTAATGGTTTAAAAAAGATGATTAAGAAATTTGAAGAAACTGGTGAGTTGGGTGTGCTGCCAGGGAAAGGACGGAAACGAATTGCAAATGAGACTGTGGAAGACATTGCTGCTGCTGTAGTGGAGAGTGCTTCAAGTTCCCAATATTCTTCAGCAAGTGCTCGAGCCGTATCACGTGATTTGTCTATTTCGTGGTCGACGGTACATTAAGTTTTGCGTTCCATTTTAAAGTGGTATCCATACAAGATCCAGACGGTTCCAAAGTTGCTTCATGAAGATCCGGAAAAACGCACTGATTTTGCTTGCCAGTTTCAGGCTAGAATAGCCGTCGATAATGCATGGTCATGGAAAATTTTGTGGTCAGATGCATCGCATTTCACACTAGACGGAGCAGTGAATGCTCAAAACTGTCGCATCTGGGGTACTGAAAAGCCGATGGTTGTGCATGAAAAGCTTTTGCACTCTGATTACGTGACTGTATGGTGCGGATTCACTTCACATTTCATTCTTAGCCCCTTTTTCTTTGAAGAGAACACTCCTCAAGGCACTAAAAGATGTTCAATCACTGGTGCTCGTTACTGCGAGCTTCTGCAGCAGAATGTCATTCCTGCTTTACAAGAAAGACAATGTTTAGACACTACTGCCTTTATGTAAGATGGTGCAACATCCCACATTGCACGACAAGTGAAGGAACTGCTTCATGCTCATTTTGGAGATGATCGGGTGATTTCGAGAACTTTTCCAACTGCATGGCCTCTTCGTTCACCGGACTTAAACCCTTGTGACTTCTGATTGTGGGGATATTTGAAAGATAATGTTTATGGAGGAAGAATACGGACTGTCCCTGAATTGAAAGCAAGCATAACACGCCATATCACTGCGATTCCTCAGGAAACCCTTCGCTCTATTGTGGAACATGCAATAATGCGCTTTGAACATGTCATTGACACAAATGGAATGCATATTGAACAAATGCTCTGATTTTATAAATTTCTCTGCTTCTAACTTGTTTTTGTTATTATTCATGCGCCATATTTTGACGTAGCGGTCAAAATGTGAACTAATTTTTTATTGTAAAATTCTCTTCCCCATGATCTGTATAACATATCTCTCAAGTTTCGTCAAAATCTGATTACCAGAACGGCCGCTAGAAGGGTCTAAATGGTGTCACTTTAATTATAACCACCCTGTATTTAAAATATACACATCCCATTACAGCTTCTTCGTTAGCAGCTTCATAGCTAACACAAATTTTCGTTCTCTGGAATAGCAAAGTTTATGTAATCCAATGGAACATTCTCCAGTAGTCTTTTTTTTATTTTTGTTCCCTTGACCGATGAGGCAAAAGCATTGCTTCGTCACATCTTATTCCTTAATATCTTCATTTCTATGTTTACAGTATAACATTTCCATAAAAGTACATTGTCTAGAGAATATCCTGATATTTATAATTTTCTTTTCATTCCATTTAGTATCATTTTTCAAAAAAGTATATAGATCCTTTTTTCCTTTTAAGGATTGTGAAATAGACTGCTACTTGGAACTTCTCTGGATAGATCCGCGATTAAACTTCAATACATCTGTGGATTCAATATATTATATTAAACTTCAAGGCGATCGAGAGATAGCAAAGTTGTGGCTCCCAAGAGTATATTTTCCTAACGCTAAAGATACAAAGTTTCAAAGCGTTCCTTACAAAGCTCAGCTGATGCTTATTGGTAGTTCTGGTTATATCCTTTATACTGCTCGGTAAGTGCATTATTAAAGTCTGAAACTGTACAAATAACCTTCCTGGAAGTTTTATTTTGCAAACCATAAAAATAGTAATCATAACGGGAAAACTTTCATTTTGAAACATGCCCTGCAATTTCAAATTTTGTTCTCTTGCCAATAAGACCGTATAATTTTTTAAAATATTAAAACAAATGCAAAGTAAGTATTCGTTATCTCCTAAACGGAGAAAGACAGACTTAATATGGTATTTTTTCTCTTTCAGAATGACATTAACATTTTCTTGTCCAATGCATTTGGAACGATTCCCATTTGATCATCAAACATGTTTTCTTCAACTGTCACCAGGTAAGCCGAAAAAGATGAATCCACGGAATAATTTATAGCAATGTTAAATGATCTACCGATAGAGGAGTACGAAACGATATTTTTTTTAAATTTTAGAGGTGAAAAATTTTCCGTTGCCAGAAAAATTATATCCAGGGCAATTCAGAAATAACAATAGTTTCATTCGCAAAGGTCGACAGCGAAGTTCTGGAAACTATTTTAAAACAGACACAACCTGGAACACTGAAGTTCTGGCAGTCACCTTAAAAATAGAGAATTTGTTCAATCTAATTTACATGTTCCGTATACAAAGGATCAATCTTGTCATTAGAGATGTACTGCTTTATACTCCGTTTTAAATGAAATAATTTGTGGTACATCTAAAGTCTTTGATATTTACCTATGATACTCCATTATTACTACAACCTTTCAAATATCGGGATGAACCTTCCCTAGCGTTGTAACAAATTGTATAAATTCCACCGGTGTTAGGAGCCGGTTGTGCAATATCTTCCCATATGCCAAAATTGAGGTGTAGTAGTTATCAATCCAAACAGCTCGTTCTTCAATTTCATCCTACAAGGATTCCACAAGATCTGAATACTCCAAAGAAGCATGGCAGCTCTTCGTCACGCTCCTGGTATCAGGACACTAAACGAGCCCTATGACACGAGACAATGTCGCGCTGAAAGAGACCGTTTTCTGAAGTAAAGACTACGAACCAATTTTATTGTTCAGTTATTCCAACGAAAGTGGCTGTGGCAACAATGTGTCTTTCTAATAGCTTCCATGAACATGCCCAGAAAATGATAGAAATGCCAGTAGCCTGTAATTTAAATAGCACACAAGTATTTTTCTCATTCATCCTTCTTCGCCTAATTTTTACTCTGCCAGCGAAGAAAGCGCGATTCATCGTGTTTTTCCGTCGACGATGGTCCAGTGCAGTTTTCCCACAAAGAACTCCCTGATTTTAAGAGTAAATATCTCGCAAACGAAGATCGATTGAAGAATGAAACAAGTGTTATGTTTATTTCGAAAGTCGTAAAAATCTAATACGGAAGTTTCAATTCAGTTAAAAAAATGTTGCCGACAGGTAGCGCTGTACGCTATAGCCGCAACACGGTGTCCAAGAAATAGGCTATAAACTGTCCTTTGCAAGAAGCCATTGCAATCACATCACAAGCGATTCAAAATGTGCAACTCTCGAGCACAAAAGAAGAATGAAATTTTCAGTACGCTACGTACAGCGCCAGCTGTTGGCAACATTTGTAACTAATTTGTAACTGAATTTGAAACTTCCGTATCAGATTTTTATGGTTTCGAAATAAACAAACCGCTTGTTTCTTTCTTCTATCAATTTCCGTTTCCGAGATATTTACTTTTAAAATCAGGGAGTCCTTTGTGAGACACCCTCTATTAAAGACCTAAAACACATGGTACCCCTTTTGTGATTTTTATTTTGAGCAGAAAGGGGTGGTAGTCGTGCGGGCCGTATTTTTTCAACCAACAGACCGCGATCCGTTACCGGGACTTAATGCTAGAATAATATAATAACTTATTAAAAAAAAACTATCAGACCGTGGTCTCATAAAGGTTGAGAAACAGTAATCTATGCAGAAACATATTCGGTGCTTAGTGTGTTAGTCTCTATAGTCCGCAAAATCGTGTGCAGAAGCCTCTCCCAGCGTCGTTTGGCGAAGTTTTGTCAGCAATAGCAATGTCTTTGGTTCGACTTTGTTGAGCGTTGCACTCAGTCTTGGTACAGTTCATTCCAAAAGCGTTTTCACTTGCTTGGCAGGAGTTGAGCTATGCAAAGTTGATCGGTTATAAAATGTAGTTTAAAATGGAGTTGGTCGTCCAGAGTGGAAATAGGGATGAGGTTAATGACTTGTGTGGGTGAATTACATTACTTTTAACTGAAAAGATTAATCGCCGTTTTTTATTTCAATTAGATCGACTTTGCAGTTGCAGAAGCTGAGGGATTTTCTATCCTATTTTCATCAATAAATGTTTAGTTTGTTTATTTATTTTTTTCTGTATTTCGAACATTGATATTTTTACTTATTACTTTTTAAATTCTCTAATTTTTTGATACCGAAATTCTTCATGCCGCCATATATTATGCTTATCTTTATATATAAAAATTCAGGTTGAGGGTGCGTCTGTAAATGTTCTAAAAACTTTTGAACCACTTATCCGATTGACCTCATATTCCCACTATATGTTCGTGAGGTTCAGAGTAAGGTTTACATGTCCCCAAAGGGAGGGGATGGGGGTAAATATAATATATCTTGATTTATGTTTGTTTGTTTCCTCAAGAGATGGCGCAAGGATAACGCCGTCAAAATTTCATCAAATAAACAGACCGAGCAACGCCGGGCATATCACAAGAAAATGAAAGCCATTACGATATACCGTATAGTAAACAGCATATTGTATACTGCATAAATATATACTTTCTTTATATATAAGATACTGTATTGTTATACATTATTTTTCCCCATCATGGATGAGAATACAACTTTATTTGCCAATATGTTGTTTTTTTTTAAGCATAAACCCAGAAGATAGTGCTATTCATTTCGAAAGATTGGTAACTATTCCATATACATTATACATTATTTTGTTAAATGTGCAGCAAACTTAAAGTTAATTTCCTAGTACTGATTATTTCATGAAAAATATGTAATGATTTAATTCGTGTATTCCCCAATTATATTGTTGAGCGTGCTTTGCCAACTTATCGCTTACATCCTCGTGTAGTTTTCACGTTATTCTAATGCATTTCTGCTAAAATAATAATAATATACAATAATTTATTAATAATAAAGAAAAACTTTCCTAATAAAGGCTCAAAATCAGATTTCAATTAAAACAGTTTGACGTCACTCATTATGCCTACTTATCCTTGTTACTAAGAAAAATAAATGGCATCGTCCAACCAAATTCGAACTCGACTTCTTGCCTAGACTTATTAATCTCACTTTAATTGCAAGGAAGCCGAACGTCATTCACCTAAGTGAAAACGCTTTTGGAATAGACTGTACAGGGTGTTGCAGATAACTACAGGGCAGTATAACGGGAAGCCTACCCGCTCGATTGCAGGGGCCGGCTCGACATCAAATGATAATTGGGTAATTTTATCAAAAACATGACAGTTTTGACGTTCACCCCCCCTCCCCGACTGTGGAAAATGCTGGCTGTTGCAGGCTACCACCATCTCCCTCCATTCTGCCAATCAACCGAGCCGGCCCCTGCAATCGAGCGGGTAGGCTTCCCGTTATACTGCCCTGTAGCTATCTGCAACAGCCTGTACACACAAACAACATTTATGCTGTATCTTTCAAATCTTTGGGCTTTACTCATCTTTATCGGCGAACACATGTCTGATTGCCCATTGCGTGTCTCCTAATCGCAGCTGTTTATTCTATTACGAAGGATGTGTTGTATCTAATTGTGCCCATTCAATGTATAAGCATCATAATATTCTCCCTCAGATTTTTTTCAGAATTATATACCTAGAGCAGACTTCCTCAATTCGAATCGCGCCCCATTAGATATGTCGCAACCTGCCAAAAAGCTTTAGAAATGTGATATTTTTAAGTGAATAAAAAATTAAAAATCATAAGAAATTGGAAAGTGAGAAAAATGTCTAGTAAAATTATAGAGACTGCAATAGATTGTCGTTTTAAAATTCAGACATAGCTAAAACTTTGAAAAGCCCTGATCTTAAATAGCCTATATTCAAAGCTTGCATTTAACACTATAGAAATAAGTGTTTAATAATATTTAAATCGTATTTTTCCACTAGTAATAGGCGATGACATGGCAATTGATTGGATGGAAGGCCTTCCAGCAGTTAATCTTGGGAAAAATATTCAACTTCCTCAATTCATCCTGGAGAAAACATGGGGTTCATTTTGTAAAGAGTCCCGAATTTTAGGTAATTAAATGATTCACCAAATTGCCCGAAAAAAGCCCCCCCCCCCCAAAG